>CM019713.1:4842995-4900165 GCA_009760885.1 Achatina immaculata
AACAAAACCATATTCTTACACATATAGTTTTTAAGAGCTCGTGGAAGGTTAAAAGTTTAGGATTTAAAAGTGAAAACGAAACAAAAGATGAGCATGTACTCAAGCAGTCGCCAGTTCACACATTTATGAAATACTTTTACTGATTCATTTGTTACATGACATGCCGACAGACGTTTGTGATCATGATTCGATATTCTGTAATGTCTTTGTTATATTTACTTAAATCTGTTGCTGTTAGTTCCTTGTACTATTAAAGGTCGTCTCCTTGATTTTATCAATGATTGTCCCCATGGTGGTGGAGTCTGCTAAAGAAGCATTGCACACCCCCTGCTTTTTAGCTGTACTCCGGGACTGAAAAAGTACCGCCATAACCCGCTCCCACGCCGATACGATGCTGTGCCTCAACATCTCTACAGCATCGGCTGCAAAGAACAGTTCGCAGTTACAGGGAATTCACACAAGTATAAATCAATGATTGTCAGGTTCCGCAACTACTGAATTCTCATGGCATGCACTAAGAATTTTGATTATCTCCCCTTTAAGGTTTCAACAACTCATAGATTTTTTTCTAGAGTTAAAACTTCTCCCAGATTTTCCTTTGTTTTTCTGACCCTTCAGAACTTCAGTTGCTTTTTTTTAAAATTTAAAATGTCTCGTTCGTTGACGGGCATTGTGATCTTTAAATTCAGCTTTCAGGGCAAACATCTTGAAGACATTCATCATATCATATCAAACACTTCGGATAGCAACTAGCAAGAATTCACAGCAAATAATAAATGTATTCTGAATTAATCCTTTCTAGCGTACTGATTACATCACAATCGTAACTTGATTTTTAAAAACATTTGCATTACAGTGACATAAATAATTATATATTCTCATACAAAATATTTCTAAAATCATTCTTTCCACAAATGAAGAATAAGAAGAAGAAAGAAACCGAAATTACTTCTACACGAAGTTTTGTTTCTTTATACGGTGTATTTAAATATTTTAGAAAAGAGCTTCGGCTGAGTTTTGAATGCATTGTGGCCTGATCGAGTATGTTTATTTTAAAGGCTTAGTAAAATATATGTTTTTAATTTCTCAATGTTTCCTTTATTTTTATCCTATAAATTTTAATATATTTCGCTGCATTTTTTTTCGTAGTTTGTTTTTTTTCGGCACAGTGAATAATAATTTATAGAATTCTAAATATGAAGAATTGCGTATATAAAATATGAAGCAGCATCGATCTTCAAGAATCTTGAGAACATATGGAATTCAAACGTTATAAGCACAAAAACCAAGTTAAGAATATTCGATTCAAATGTAATATCCATCCTCATTTATGCATGCGAAAGCTGGAAAACAACTGAAGAAGTAGGCAAGAAATTAAACTCTTTTGAAAACAAAAGCCTAAGGAAAATACTCGGCATCAAGTGGAACGAATTCAAGAACAATGCAGAGATAAGACAGATGACTGGACAACAACCTGTCTCATGAGTGATCAAGGAAAAGAGATGGACATGCTGGTCACGTGATGAGAAGAAACCATTAGACAAGTCTCGAGTAAATACAAGAGATAGAACCTAAAACAACCAGGGACAGACAAAAATAAAGGCTGACAGACATTGCGGAACCTGATTTGCGAGAAATATTTATTAAACAAATGAAGAAAAAAAAAGCCCCAAACAGGAATTGAGATAGTTCATATCTGCAGCAGTGCGCGGCTGAGGCTTGGAATGCTAAAGAGAAACAAATACCTTAACCTACCAAACAACATCCGTGACTCATAAACATATTTTTGTAATTAAAAAAAAAAAGCTTGACCAGGATATTTACACAGGAAATTACGAGAACTCTATTTTTAGATTATTACGGTAGTTTTAAAATGTGAACTTGCGACTACGAACAAAACCATATTCTTACACATATAGTTTTTAAGAGCTCGTGGAAGGTTAAAAGTTTAGGATTTAAAAGTGAAAACGAAACAAAAGATGAGCATGTACTCAAGCAGTAGCCAGTTCACACATTTATGAAATACTTTTACTGATTCATTTGTTACATGACATGCCGACAGACGTTTGTGATCATGATTCGATATTCTGTAATGTCTTTGTTATATTTACTTAAATCTGTTGCTGTTATTTCCTTGTACTATTAAAGGTCGTCTCCTTGATTTTATCAATGATTGTCCCCATGGTGGTGGAGTCTGCTAAAGAAGCATTGCACACCCCCCTGCTTTTTAGCTGTACTCCGGGACTGAAAAAGTACCGCCATAACCAGCTCCCACGCCGATACGATGCTGTGCCTCAACATCTCTACAGCAAAGAACAGTTCGCAGTTACAGGGAATTCACACAAGTATAAATCAATGATTGTCAGGTTCCGCAACTACTGAATTCTCATGGCATGCACTAAGAATTTTGATTATCTCCCCTTTAAGGTTTCAACAACTCATAGATTTTTTTTCTAGAGTTAAAACTTCTCCCAGATTTTCCTTTGTTTTTCTGACCCTTCAAAACTTCAGTTGCTTTTTTTTTTTAATTTAAAATGTCTCGTTCATTGATGGGCATCGTGATCTTTAAATTCAGCTTTCAGGGCAAACATCTTGAAGACATTCATCATATCATATCAAACACTTCGGATAGCAACTAGCAAGAATTCACAGCAAATAATAAATGTATTCTGAATTAATCCTTTCTAGCGTACTGATTACATCACAATCGTAACTTGATTTTTAAAAACATTTGCATTACAGTGGCATAAATAATTATATATTCTCATACAAAATATTTCCAAAATCATTCTTTCCACAAATGAAGAATAAGAAGAAGAAAGAAACCGAAATTACTTCTACACGAAGTTTTGTTTCTTTATACGGTGTATTTAAATATTTTAGAAAAGAGCTTCGGCTGAGTTTTGAATGCATTGTGGCCTGATCGAGTATGTTTATTTTAAAGGCTTAGTAAAATATATGTTTTTAATTTCTCAATGTTTCCTTTATTTTTATCCTATAAATTTTAATATATTTCGCTGCATTTTTTTTCGTAGTTTGTTTTTTTTCGGCACAGTGAATAATAATTTATAGAATTCTAAATATGAAGAATTGCATATATAAAATATGAAGCAGCATCGATCTTCAAGAATCTTGAGAACATATGGAATTCAAACGTTATAAGCACAAAAACCAAGTTAAGAATATTCGATTCAAATGTAATATCCATCCTCTTTTATGCATGCGAAAGCTGGAAAACAACTGAAGAAGTAGGCAAGAAATTAAACTCTTTTGAAAACAAAAGCCTAAGGAAAATACTCGGCATCAAGTGGAACGAATTCAAGAACAATGCAGAGATAAGACAGATGACTGGACAACAACCAGTCTCATGAGTGATCAAGGAAAAGAGATGGACATGCTGGTCACGTGATGAGAAGAAACGATCAGAGAATCTCAGAATAAGCTATCAAGTGGAACACAACAGGCTGAAGAAAAAGAGACAGACCGCGTGAAACTCTAAAGAGGACATTGTTTAGAGAGGCCAAATTAACAGGCACAAAATCCCTTGATGAGGTTGAAAGACTCGCCGAAGACAGGAAAAAATTGGCGAACTACCTTGCAGGCCCTATGTGACGTTTAACGGCACGGGAAGGATATAAGAAATATGAAGAATTTCTGGATGCGGATGTTTATTCTTGGAACGCGTTTTTCATTATAAAAATATTTAAAAGGGATTTCTGGGCGTTTTTTAAAAATACTTGGAGTTTTGTGCCGGCTTACAAAATTTCTCTCTGATATCCTGGTAGTAGTAGTAGTAGTAGTAGTAGTAGTAGTAGTAGTAGTAGTAGTAGTAGTAGTAGTAGTAGTACAGCAGGAGCAGCAGCAGTAGTAGAAGTAGCAGTAGTAGTGGTAGCGATAGTAGTAGTTGTAATATTACTTGTAGTAGTAACAGTAGTAGTAGTAATAGTAGTAGTAAGAACAGTAGTAGTAGTAGCAGTAGTAGTGGTAGTAGTAGTAGTATTACTTATAGTAGTAACAGTAGTAGTAGTAATAGTAGTAGTTGTGGTAACAGCAATAGTAGTAGCAGTAGTAGTGGCAGTGATAGTAGTAGTAGTAGTATTACTTGCAGTAGTAATAGTAGTAGTAGTAATAGTAGTAGTAGTAGTAATAGTAGTAGTAGTAGTAGTAGTAGTAGAAACAGCAGGCTTGTGTAACTGGGTCCCAGTTGTGGAGCTCGGTTAAAGTCGGCAACCATCGGAGATTTCGGCAGTTTCTTGTCGTTGCAGTAATTTTTGTTCACACATGAGAAGAAGCAGGCGTGTCTGTCGCCATTTTCCACGCATCCGTCTTGTTGCATAGAATCGCCGCATCCTCTATGGATGAAGGTGGGGTCCCCCGTCACTGTATGAAGTAAATGGAAATATAATACGAGGTAAGTAAATTGTCAGTTTCCTTGAAAGTATTGAGGCGGTTTGTTGTTGCTGTTTTTTGTTGTTGTTGTTGTTTTGTTGCTGTTGTTCTTCTTGTTCTTATCTCTCTGGAATTGCGAGCTGGTGTTCTTTCGAGCCGATGCTGTGAAGGTCTTCTTTTTCCTCTACTACTACTACTACTACTAGTAGTAGTAGTACTACTACTACTACTGCTACTACTGCTACTGCTACTTCTACTACTATTACTACTACTACTACTACTACTACTACTATTACTACTACTACTACTACTATTACTATTACTACTAGTACTATTACTACTACTACTACTACTACTAGTACTACTATTACTACTACTACTATTCCAACGTTGATCTCAATGGAACTTTGAACATCTATTCTTGCAGTTGATGTCCCGATACAAGGAGTGGGTTACCTTAACGTTTGCTTGTGTGTAGACGTATATGCAAAAACAATCGTCCATTATAATAGATTATATTGTTCTACTGCTGTAGTTAAGCTTTCATTTATAAACTAGAATTTTGCCGGTATGCCTGAGAATTAAGCTTTCATTTATAAACTAGAATTTTGCCGGTATGCCTGAGAATTAAGCTTTCATTTATAAACTAGAATTTTGCCTGTATGCCTGAGAATTAAGCTTTCATTTATAAACTAGAATTTTGCCTGTATGCCTGAGAATTAAGCTTTCATTTATAAACTAGAATTTTGCCGGTATGCCTGAGAATTAAGCTTTCATTTATAAACTAGAATTTTGCCTGTATGCCTGAGAATTAAGCTTTCATTTATAAACTAGAATTTTGCCTGTATGCCTGAGACAGGCAGTGGCAGAAGGTAGAGTTCTTGCCTGAACCAAGTAAGTTGCCTAGTGTTATTTCATGATGACTATGTGGACAGTTTTGGCTGTGAAGACCTTACGACTGCGCAGTCACATTAGCACAACGATCTTTGCTTCCTACTTAGTGTGCTATGTGAACTAAGGGCGAAGTCGTTTTAAATCTTTACTTTTGGAAGAGGGATGGAGTGGGGAAGGTACAGTGGGGCATCCCAAGGAAGCAAAATCCTACCCTAGACAAGCGAATTACGTATATTTAGAGACATAGAACAGGGAGATAAGTTTTTTTAGAGATGTAAATAAATCAGTTATATCCCTTGGAACAAACCACGTCCTCTTAGTTTTGCAGCCTTTTGTGAGAAAAGGAGACTTACACAAGGATTACAGCAGTTACCAAAATTAACAAATCATATCTGCCCAGTGTCCTATAATAACCACGCCCATGCTGGTTCAAAGAAGCTGTTGTATTACCTAGTATACACAGTAAAGATTAACGTTTTCCTATATGTAGAAGAGTTTGCTAGAATTTAATTTTTTCTTATAATTCTCTCTATCGGAGTTCAGGAACGTAGTTTGTATTCGGCTCTTAAACGATCCTGTTGCTCGTGTTTCAAAAGAATAACAGCTCGTCAAATGAAGGAATACAGGCTCTCAGCTACAGTGACGATTACCATGTGTTTCATGGATAAACTTGTCGGTTAGATGCTTTTTTTTTTTCCACGCAAGCTAAACAGAATGACGATTAATTTGGCTACATTATACCATCATCATCGTCATCATGATTACTGGGGTGCATTGTCTGCAGGCATATCTCGACAGCTATATAGACCACAATGGTGACACCAGAAAAGAAGTTAGAATTCGAATTGCCAAAGCAGCATTGGCCTTCAAGAATCTTGAGAACATATGGCATTCAAAAGTTATAAGCACAAAAACCAAATTAAGATTATTCAATTCAAATGTAATACCCACCCTCATTTTTGCGTGTGAAAGCTGGAAAACAACTAAAGAAATAGACAAGAAATTAGACTCTTTTAAAAACAAATGCCTAAGGAAAATACTTGATATAAAGTGAAGTGAATTAAAGAACAGTGCAGAGATCAGACAGATGAGCAAACAACAACCTCTCTCATGGTTGATCAGAAAAAGAAGGTGGACATATGTTGGTCATGTGATGAGAAGAAAAAATCAATGAATCCCAAAACAAGCTATCAAATGGAACACAACAGGCCGAAGAAAAAGAGGTCGACCACGTGAAACTCTAAAGAGGACATTGTTAAGAGAAGCCAATTCAGTGGGCACAACATTACTTGATGAGATTGAACAACTCGCCGAAGACAGTTCATCTTGGCGAACTACCATGCGGGCCCTATGTGATGTTTAACGGCACGGGAAGGATGTAAGATATCTGCAGGACAAAGTCTGTCCAGTTTCTCCAATTCGCGTAAATAGTAAAACCTATGTCACGCTATTATGTATATAAAACCATGTCACTGATTGGTCAGCACGGTGCCTCTCTTAGGTCTGCATCGTAAGCAGCTGTGTTGGTAGCTTAATAGTGACCGGCCACGGCAACACTTTCATCTCCTCATCTGCTTGGCCGGTATGTCCAGGTAACTTTTCTCTTGAAGAACATCCTGCCTGAGTACTGAATGCAGCAAGAATGTTGCTTCACACGTGCTTACTGCATATTGAAGCTTAACTTTGCATTTAACTTCATTTTTGAAAAGTCTGTCATAACGCCAGCACACAGCGGGCGTGCCTATGATAACAATATCCTCTAAACAAGGGGGGAAACAGGTACGGTTCCTTAAACTTGTAGTAAGAGGGAAGTAGTCTGAGAAAACAGTATAGTCTAGTGATGAATTCAAAGCAGGGAATAAAAGACAACAGATACTGAGACATATATCACACGGTCAGGGAATAAAAGACAACAGATACTGAGACATATATCACACGGTCAGGGAATAAAAGACAACAGATACTGAGACATACATCACATGGACACAGCTGTATATATTGTTTGTTACTGATATAGTTCAGAATTTGAAATCATCGCTAGTAGCATCAAACAGTGACCTAGCAGCGTCAAACAGCGACATATAGACATCAAACAGAGACCTGCTATCATCATACAAGCGACCTATCAACATCAAAGACATACCAGCATCAAACAGCGACCTGGCAGCATCAAACAGCGACCTACAAACATGAAACATCGACCTGGCAGCATCAAACAGTGACCTACAAACATGAAACATCGACCTGACAGCATCGAACAGCGACCTACAAACATGAAACATCGACCTACCAGCATCAAACAGCGACCCACAAACATGAAGCAGCGACATACCAGCATCAAGCAATGACCTACCAACATCAAACTCGGCTGTGATGATGCACTTGGCAGAACACTTGATCCTAGTTTCTCCTCCCGACCAGTTGGCTGGGGCTACAGCACATTCCTCTTTGCCAGCCCCTTTCAGAACGTACTGGCAAGACCAGCACATCTGCTTGCCCTCTATAGATCATAATTAGCCCTTGGTGATATTGATTAAAGAGACGAAGATTGATGGATTGATAAACGGACAGATACACAGGCATAACAGACAAGACAAATATAAATGAACGAAGGCCTATGCAAGCGATAGACTGGTAGATCAGACAGAAACAAAGGAGGGGGGGGGGGAGAGAGAGAGAGAGAAAGGAATTTAGACCGTGACATGGATACAATGACAAACATCTGGAGATTGATGGACGGATGAGCAGACAAAAAAAAAACAAGACAGACAACAGACATAAAGACAGGAACCCTGACAGACAGACATACATATAAATGAAGAGACAGACACAGGCAGGCACGCAGACAGGCAGATAGATAGATAGATAGATAGATAGATAGACAGACAGACAGACAGACAGACAGACAGACAGACAGACAGACAGATAGATAGATAGATAGATAGATAGATAGATAGATAGATAGATAGATAGATAGATAGATAGATAGATAGATGCAGACAGACAGACAGACAGACAGACAGACAGGCAGACAATTGCAAAATTACCTACCTACGGCTATAGGAAAAAGCATTACCACAGATAAGATGAAAAGAATCAAACAAATATTCGTCTTTCTTCCATCCATTTCAAATCTTTGCTCCTGAAGAATCTAATCAACACGCGCTATAGATTCTGACCATAAAGCCTTGTACAGTTCCTCTTTATTACCACTTCTTCCACATAAAGGTATCGTATAGTCATCTTGTCTAGAGCATTGCTTGCTATGTGTTATCTTGAGCCTGCGTGGAGACAAAAAAGAACTATAGTAGTTAATAAATGCGTTTATCGGTGCAAATGAAGACGTGCTACTGGAGACCCTGTCCTGCCTTTCCAAAATGTCTCATCGAAAGCTTGAGAATTGCTAGTGCGATATAGAAAAGGGTAAAGGAAGCCATATGATGGCATATCTAGGAGATATAGTGTCAATATGATGCCATATCTAGGAGATAAAGTGTTAGTGTCAGTATGATGCCACATCTAGGAGATAAAGTGTTAGTGTCAATGTTTTCCTTGACACGTAGGTTCAGGACCAGCTGACGTGTTTCCTTCTGTTAAATCGAATGTGTGGCAGGAATGAAAAACGAGTGATGAAGGGCAGAATATAAGACGGGCCTGCGTGCCCAATTCTTTACCCTTCGAAAATAAAGATAATTGAAAATAAAGATAATTCAATTCAGTTCAATATCACTAGTAGTCGCTTCTGTCTCCCCGGTTCCAGAAGCAACCAAGCACCCATTTCTTCTGTGGCATTGATGGCTGGATTTGAAACCCCCCCTCACCCACGCTATGAGAAACACTGCACTAACCACTCCTCCATTCAGACCCCCCTAATGGGGCACGGATCGACATATTTCCTACATTGTTAGAGTCAGTTAACAAAATAAACAAACAAACAAACAAACAAAGAATCTTCATTTTGGAGTGTTCCGAAAATTCAAGATATTAAGTGGAACACAACAGGCCAAAGAAAAAGAGGCAGACCGCGTGAAACTCTGAAGAGGACATTGTTAAGAGAGGCCAAATTAACAGGCATAAAATCCTTTGATGAGGTTGAAAGACTCGCCGAAGACAGGAAAAATTGGCGAACTACTTTGCGAGCCCTATGTGACGTTTAACGGCACGGGAAGGATATAAGATATAAGAAGAAAATTCAAGAAAGTCTGCTTGAACCTACTCCTCAGCGTGAGTCGATGCCCGTGATTCGGCACCTACACCACTGAGTTGGCTGACCGCACATAAATCAACTTCATCAGCAGTTTCCTACGAATAACAGTGACCCTACTTTAACTATTTCGCTCCAAAATTAGACTGACAGTATCGGTAGACCTTGCACACCTGTGCGAGCCAGCGCTCAGAGGAACATTTAGACAATGTGTGAGTAAAATGAGAAGCAGCATATTTCTAACTATTTCTAACTAAAACTAAAATTGAAAAGTCAACACAAGAAATCAGTACACAGAAAGATAAACATCCACAGCCTACAAGAAGAAAATACTAACATTAATTTCAATCAGGAACTTGCCAATCATTCCAAAACACCCAGTGAAGTTGAGGAGATAGGTATAGATGAGTTATGGAATTCTTACAGCACAGCCATAATCACAGCAGCAAAAGTAAGCGCTGGATTGGAAAAACCAAATAGAAAAGCATGGATATCAGATAAAACATGGAAGTATATACATGAAAGACAAGCAGCCAAATTAAACATGTTGAATGCAAAAGCAGATCATGAAAGAGATTCGTCAAAAGCAAAATACAAAGACATAGACAGGAAAGTAAAAAGTTCAGCTAGAAGGGATAAAAGAGAATACATAGACAATATGGCGAAAGAGGCAGAAAAAGCAGCAAAAACAGGAGACAGCAAAACTTTATATAACATACAAAAGAGGCTAACAGGTACTATTACATCTAAAGAAAGACCAATCCTTAGCAAAACTGGAACACTATTAACATCAAATAAAGACCAAAAGCAAAGATGGGCTGAACACTTCCAAGAAATACTCAATCGACCACACCCAAAAGAATTGTTAAACCTTGAAACTGACTTACCAGCCCCACAACTAAATGTCAATCTAGATGAAATTAAATTGCATGAAATTGAAGCAGCAGTGAATTTAATGGCTAACAACAAAGCTGCAGGTGAAGATGAAATAACAGCCGAGATGCTAAAAGCTATCAATAGTGACAACATGAGACAACTACAGAGAATGTTTAACAAGATTTGGAAAGAAGAAAAGGTCCCTTCTAATTGGAAGAAGGGAATCATTGTTAAAATACCAAAAAAGGGCAACCTTAGTGACTGTAACAACTGGAGAGGAGTAACCTTAATATCAGTTGTGTCAAAAGTATTTTGCAAGGTCATTTTGAATAGACTCAAAGATATAGTGGATACTGCAATGAGAGAAGAACAAGCAGGATTTCGAAAAGGGAGAAGCTGTCTCGACCAGATCTTTACTCTCAGAATAATACTTGAAGAACATATTGAAAAGCAAAAACCATTAATACTGAATTTCATAGATTTTAAGAAGGCATTTGATAGCATACACAGAGATTCATTATGGAGAATTTTATGTCTATATGGAATACCATCTAAAATTGTCAACATCATTAAGGACTTATACAATGGATATGGTTGTGCAGTCAAGACAGAAGAAGGGATGAGTGAATGGTTCCAGATTGAAACAGGCGTGAAACAAGGATGTATACTGTCTCCTTTACTTTTTGGGATTACAATAGACTTCATAATGACAAAATGCTGCACAGGTAACACAGGTATTGACTGGGTACATGGGACCCAACTAGAAGATCTTGATTTTGCTGATGACATAACTCTTATCAGTAATAATGTGAATTCCATGCAAGAAAAAACAGATAGCCTATCTTCACTGGCTAGCAAAATAGGACTTGAAATTAACAAGGACAAAACAAAAATAATGAAAATTCCCATCAATCAAAATGGAAAAATACACATAGAAGGGACAGATATTGAAGAAGTCAATCAATTTGCATACCTTGGCAGCTACATAGACCAGGATGGTGACACTAGAAAGGAAGTTAGGATCAGAATTGCAAAAGCAGCATCAATCTTCAAGAATCTTGAGAACATATGGAATTCAAAAGTTATAAGCACAAAAACCAAGTTAAGACTATTCAATTCAAATGTAATATCCACTCTCATTTATGCATGCGAAAGCTGGAAAACAACTAAAGAAATAGAAAAGAAATTAGACTCTTTTGAAAACAAATGCCTAAGGAAAATACTTGGCATCAAGTGGAATGAATTCAAGAACAATGCAGAGATAAGACAGATGACTGAACAACAACCAGTCTCATGGGTGATCAGGAAAAGGAGATGGACATATGTTGGTCACTTGATGAGAAGAAATGATCAGAGAATCCCAAAACAAGCTATCAAGTGGAACACAACAGGCCGAAGAAAAAGGGGCAGACCGCGTGAAACTCTAAAGAGGACATTATTAAGAGAGGCCAAGTTAACAGGCATAAAATCCTTTGAAGGAGGTTGAAAGACTCGCCAAAGACAGGAAAAATTGGCGAACTACTTTGCGAGCCCTATGTGACGTCTAACGGCACGGGAAGGATATAAGATAAGATAAGAAGATATTTCTAACCCAGCTTATATTCTTAAAATTGCAGAGTCAACTTCCTACCAAAGTTTCTCATCAAAATTTATTCCAGCACAGCGTGGGAAATTAATTCCGGAGTGACATAATTAGGAAACGTCCTCAAATGATTGCTAACTTCTTATCACGTTGCTTTTCTTTACGGTTTAGTTCAATCTATTTTACTTTGTAATAACACATTACTATCTTTTTCTTTTCTATGGCCTCGCAAAATAACTACACTTGTTAAAAAGAGAAAAAAAAAGTCCTGGCATAAATTCTTACCAGAAGTTACCGCTCTCGCAGAGATTACCATAAATGTGAAAGCACGAGATCTGACACGAATAAAATATGGCTGCTTTCACTTAAGGCCGCGTCTGACCAGAAGGGGCAGTGTTAAGTGAAGCCCGGTAAACAGGAGGCCTTGTTGTTTGTTCAAAATGGATGCTTTTGTTTATTCTTGCTTGGAGCGTGTTAACTTGTGCGCTACAAAACTGCACTTAAAATAGCGATCAGGTGGAAATAAAAATATCAACAGAGAAATAAAAGGATTCATTAACCCCATTATAAGGACATTGTGACATCAAAGTGTGTTACTATGAAAGTTAAACAAGGACATCTTCTTATCTTATATCCTTCTCGTGCCGTTAGACGTCACATAGGGCTCGCAAAGTAGTTCGCCAATTTTTCCTGTCTTCGGTGAGTCTTTCAACCTCATCAAAGGATTTTATGCCTGTTAACTTGGCCTCTCTTAATAATGTTCTCTTCAGAGTTTCACGCGGTCTGCCCCTTTTTCTTCGGCCTGTTGTGTTCCACTTGATAGCTTGTTTTGGGATTCTCTGCTCATTTCTTCTCATCAAGTGGCCAACATATGTCCATCTCCTTTTCCTGATCACCCGTGAGACTGGTTGTTGTTCAGTCATCTGTCTTATCTCTGCATTAAACAAGGACATAAAACACCATTTTCTATAATAAAAAGGAAACGGTTCATAATTGTATCATTATATGGCTCAGCCTGTGTATTTCTTATCAATTTATTATGCGAGTAAACCTCGATACATGCATTTTCGATCAGTGCTAATTTCGGTTTATAGAGTCATACGCTTATACCAACCTTCATTATTTGCCCATGGAAAACGTCGACTATGAAACAAAATATTTTAAAAACATGAAAAAAACGTAGCAGTCCTAAACTGCCCCCCCCCCTATAAAAAAAACTGCTGCCAAACCGCTTTTGCTGCGTCTTTACGCTGCCCGGAGATAATTTTGCTTCAGCAATGCAAGCGTGAAACAGCAACGTTTTCGCCATTACTGTACCTCACCATAAGTAAATAATGAGTATTTTGTACAAGTTCAATATGATTAATAGTCACTATCTTACATGCGTTTAATAACTTTACTGTAAATGAAATTTTCAGAAACCTGTACTTATATAAAAACGTGCACCACTTTTACGAGAGCGCAAGTTCGTTTTCTGAAAGTAACGAGTGTTACCACAAAGGTAAAGGTAACACTGTCATGCCTTAGAGGCATATGGAGTTAGTGCCCGTATTTTCCTTGACCTGGCAGGCGATGTGGTCAGCATCACCCCTGGCTGCCTTTCCTTCCCCAGCTCCAGAAGAAGTTAGGATACCCATTTCTACAGTTGAGTGACTGGGGCGCCTCCAGCAAGATTCGAACCGCCGACCTTCGCCATGAGAGACCAGTGCACTAACCACTTCGTTACTCTGATGCATATTAACCTATAGACAAAGTAAATGAATAAAAACATAAGAAATAATGCTGGGAAAATAGCATATTGAAGAAATCACAACAGATCACATTTGTAACAACAGATGGACCGAGTTAGTATCCTAAACATGAGAATCGTGTATCTTGAAATGATAAGTTTACTGTAAAAATGCACAGCATGATTATTGGAAACACGTGGTTTAAGCAACATCCGAGAATACTGGCTACATGGAACAGCCCAGACAAAAAGACCTTTAATCAGATTCTCATTAAAGATTCCGAAATGGCTTATTAACAGCAAAAACCATGGCAGGGGATGACTGCAATAGTTGCCATGGTCCATTATATGGCAAAATAAGAGTAAAATAAAAGAAAACATGCAGAAAGATGAGAAACATCAAGACAGACTGGTAGAATAGACACGGGGGGGGGGGGAATGAGAGAGGGAGAGAGAAAGATAAAGAGAAAGGGAGGGAGAGAGAGAGAGAGAAATTAAGACGATGACATGAACTCAGAGACAGACGTCTGTAGATAGATGAATGGATGAACAAAGAAAAAAAAGGGAAAAAAAAGCAGCGAAGAACTAAAGAATAGGCACACAACTGTGGTTATGAGTAAGTACATTCGCTGGCAAAAATACATAGCATTGATGAGCAGTGGGATATGCTACGAGATTCAATCCATCAGGAAGAGAAATAATACCTGACAGAAAGAAGCAGCAAAGAAGAGACTGGTGGCACCAGAAATACTGCAGCTCATGGATAAAAGAAGACATAAAAGAGACAAATAAAAATAAGACATGACTGACAAAGAGATAAAAAGCAAAAGCAAACAAGCCAAAGAACGACGAGCAGTCCGGGTACATCGAAGACGATCATCAACAAGATTCTAAAAGTATGCACAAAGGAATAAGTGAGCGAATAGAGACATACAAAATACAACACAGGCTACTTGAAGTCAAAGGAATGCAAAACGATAGCAGGAAAGGAGAACATTGTAGAGAGGACGACAGAACACTTTAATGAACTGTATGATGGAGCAAGACCAGACCTAAATGTCAAATTTTAAATAACTGCGATACACCACAAATAATTGAGGAGGAAGCCTTTGATGCCGTTAAACATATAAAGAGAGGAAAAGCTACAGGACCCGACAAAATAGATGTAGAAGTCCTTGATGAATTCGGTGTAAAAGTAATAACAAAGTTGTTGAATGACATCTATAACACTGGATATATCTGTAACACTGGATATATCTGTAACACTGGATATATCTGTAACACTGGATATATCTGCAACACTGGAATATCAAAATTTAATGACATATTAAAATCTACCTTCATAGCTTTGCCAAAGAAGCCAGGAGCCAAAGAGTGTGAGGACTTTAGAACAATAAGCCTTTCACTTCATATCATAAAACTGCTATTAGGAATTAGTGTGAGAAGTATTAGATACAAAATAAAGGTGGGAATAGGAGATGAGCAGTTTGGATTTGTAGAAGGAATGGGAACACACAATGCTATATTTGCACTAAGAACTCTAAAAGAGAGAACTTTAGAAGTAAAGAAAGAGTTATTTACATGTTTCATTAACTACAGCAAAACATTTGATCAAATTAAACATGACGAAATCATGAAAATGTTATAAATACTGATGGCACAAGATCCAAGAATAAGAAAAAAAAAGCGTATATTAGAATCAAGAAGCATCTATCAGGGTATATGATAGGTAAATATCAACCAATAAAATAAGGAGTACGGCAAAGTTGTGTCCTCTCACCAGATCTTTTTTGTTTCTCCCACTGTACAGTGGAATTATCACGAGGGATATACAAATAAACAAGAATTCGAGTTGAAGGCTAGAAGGTGAATAATCAACCATACGCTGATGATAAAGAACTAAAAAACTAAAAACGGAAAGAGCCCACAGAAATTGTTAGACAGTGACAGAAAGTGAGAAGAAACTGCTTGCCATGAGTATCAAGAAAACATAATTAATGTTCATATCACGAAAGAAAAACTCACTTAAATGCAATGTTAAGGCACAAGGAACAGCCTTAAGACAGGTGCATACATTTAAATATCTGGGGACTCGAGTAACATCAGATAGGAAATGCACCACTGAAATCAAGAATAGAATATGCCACGACAAAACACCTTTCCAAGAAATAAGTAATATCTTGTGCAATGCATCACTATCAATGAACATCAGAAAGAAAGTTCTAAAATTCTACATTGAGCCGTCCTATGGGCGTGAGTCGTGGACAGATGGATCATGGACAACCAACAGAACAACAGACAGATTACTAGAGGAGACAGAGATGTGGTTTATTAGAAGAATGTTTATTACCATAAACAGCTATGATGACTGACAGTGAATGTTTAACAAAAGCATATATATATATAAGAACCTAATTAAATCCACAATAAAACAACTGTCAATGATTCACTGGATATATCATCAGAAGTCAATCAGCCAGTCAGTCATTTGCATGTCCCTTGCGGAACTTTGCCTCCCTAACAGCTCTCCTGTAGGCCTCTCGGTTGTGAGCAGAGCAAGATGCACTGCTGCTGATGCAATGATAAAATAGACTAGAAGAGCAGGCTTTAAACCATAAATGGGAAGATAAATGGGAAGATAAATAGGAAGAGAGGCAGAGTAAGACCAAGAGGAAAAAGAATCATGGACAGTGTAATGCGGTGGCACAACAACAAAAATCACCGAGATGATGAAAAATATCAAGGAGCGAGATCTGCAAGGAACCATGACTCCCACCACCTGCCGGCATGTCACCTGATAATAATAATAATGATGATAATGATTGTAAAGACACGACAGGAATACCATGGTTAAGAATACAAACAATAAGAACATGGGCTGTTTTTTTTTTTAGAAACATACTGACTTTGTAGTGAACACATCAGAAATACACCGTGCACTGTCATATACATTACATCTCAAACATTGTTATGCGAAGATCATTAGCACGACAGATAATTACGCCAATGACAGATAACTATTATACTACTGACAGATAAAATTACGTTAGTCTAAGAACGAGCCCTGGATACTAATTAAATCAACTTTTAAGTTCCAAACGTTTCATAGCCTGGTGTTCAGAGGTTCCAGATAAAGTCCTTTCTAATCGAATGGGGCCTCTGAAATGAAGTTATGAAAGTGAAACTCTTGAGCTCTGTCGGAAGGTCTAAAAACTCATCTTCAAAGAAGCCAAACTTGAACTTTCTTCCACTCTGTGCCAATTCAAACACTTCAATATAGATCTTTTTTTCCCCTTTCACTTGGGGATTCATTTGATCCTATTTTTAGCTAGCCATTATCCAATGTGCGCAGGAGACACAGGTTCATACGGTTTTGTAATCTGATAAATGATAGATCGTTATTTTTAGCATTATCCTAAAATATGTCGTTCACGTTTATCTCAGTCAACGTCTTTGTTTTTTTTTCTCTCCTAACATCTTAAACCACTGAGGTTTGCAGGGAGGGTGAAGTCTGGCAAATTGCCACTAGTATTTATTTAATCCCTTTCTATCCAGTTTTAAGACAATAAATTCAAATTCTATATAGATTCGCATGTCTTTTAAATTAACTTTAAAATTTACTCCTTAAACCGATTCATTCATTTGCATGTCCCTTGCGGAACTTTGCCTCCCTAACAGCATTCCTGTAGGCCTCTCAGTTGTGAACAAGATGACGCATCCATTTGCAGATCATCAACGGTGTCTTGCAGCCATCTTCGCTTTGGTCTTCCTCTCTTTCTTTTTCCCCTTCCAAGACGGTTTTCTCAAGATTATCAAGACGTTTAATGTGTCCAAAATATTTAAGTTTTCTCTTTAATCCTCTTTACTGGCTAGCCTTCTTCAATATTAAGTTCTTGTAGTATGGATATATATATATATATATGGGGGGGGGGGGGTCCTGATATTTGAACTATTCTGTAGCATTTACATTCAAAGGCATTTATGGGTTTCTCAGCTGTTTTGTTAAGTGTCCAGGTCTCACAGGCATATGTTGCGATGGGAAAGATGCATGCCTTTAAAAATCTTATTTTTGTAGTTCTGTCTGTTCCTCTCCACAGATTCTTTAGTTGTTTTACTTTCTGAAGAGCGATAGATGTCCTCCTTTTAATTTCCCTCATTGTATCTCCATTATTAGTTAGCTGTGATCCAAGATATTCAAAACTCTCCACTTCTTCCAGTTTTTCCTCATTGATACATATTTCAGCTGCCTTGTTTGCTTTGTCAGTTGTCATCAATTTAGTTTTCTTTGCATTAAGACAGAGGTTTTGCTCTTCGCTGTTCTTATGGACTGACATAATTAGTTTTTCCATTCCTTTTTGTGTTGTGGACAGTAATACTATGTCATCAGCATATCTAATGTCTGGTATTTCATAACCTCCAATTGTTATGGCATAGTAATATTCTTTGTCTACATCTTCTCTAACATTCCTCATTATATTTTCAGTATACAAGTTAAATAAGTAAGGCGACAGTGTGCACCCTGACGGACCCCTTGTTTTATGTCAAACCAAGTTGTTGTTTCATTACTTATCCTTACTGCTGTCTGCTGGTCTTGATACAGCAGTGATGTTAATTGTATCAAGTGTGCTGGAAATCCTTCAACCGATATAGATGCTAAATTTACTTTCTAACATTTGTGTTTCTCATAACCGTTATGTAATCCTCGGGAATTACTGTTTTACGAAACCTGGGCACAATGTCTTGAAATATGAAAACTATACTGAGACAGTTTTATAAACGTTTTAAAAAAAGATACTTTTTGTTGTTGTTGTTTTTTTTTTGCTTTGTTTTTGTTGTTTGTTTGTTTAGTTTCTTCCTCCGTTAATGATTGTGGCAGGTGCAACCCACAACGATATGTCAGTCAAGAACAATAATAATCAGACGTGGAGATTTTCCCCGTGTCAGACATTGTTGGATCTTTTGTTTAGGATGTTCTTTTTCTTGCTACAAGTCTGACAGACAGACTTCTTAGGTCTCAAACACCGCATTTTGGTGCATGTTTTAACTCTTTTGTTGGGAAGGGGGGCGGTGTAGTGAAGATGCTGTCCGTCCGATGAGGCAATCAGCGACCCGCAGATGATATGCTATCGTCAGGGTTAGCGAACCACAGCTGACCAAGACCTTGTCTCTCCATCGGTACCCCTAGTAACAGGCCTATCCTGGCTAATGGGGCAGGGATCGTCATAGTCCCCATGGTGGTGGAGTTTGCTGAAGAAGCATTGCACACCCCCCCCCCTGCTTTTTAGCCGGACTCCGGGACTGGAAAATTACACGCCATAACCCGCTCCCACGCAGATAGGATGCTGTGCCTCAACATGTTCACAGCATCGGCTGCAAAGAACACTAGCTCACAGTTACAGGGAGATAGGACACCACCATCACACTACCAATTCTTTGTCGAGCCCTGGTCGAGTCTTTAAGTTCTGACTGTAGACTCGACTACATCATTAAAATGAGACTACAAGAGAGATTGTTAATCGTTTCGTTTCATTGCACATGCTTAAGTTTAAAGCGATTAATTACATGTACTCGTTAATTAGCGGATGTTTTAAAAAAATGTTAAGGGGTTGTCGGTAGTAATAATCACTCGTTTATTATTCCCCCCAGCCCCACCCCAAATAGATCATTTTGAGAATGTTGATAGTTTTTATGGGTTTTGGTAAAATCTAAAGGAGAAAATGAGCGAATAATTTTTGTTTAACTTCTTCCTCCGTTAGTATTTGAGGGGGTTACAACATACAGTGATAGTCAAGAACACTAATAATCGCATAAAGAAATTGTTCCTTGATTCTTTAAGTGAGGGGTTCTTAACCTTTTTTTAACCTCAGTGAACTGCCCGATATGTCATCCTCAGTGAACTGCTCGATATGTCCTCCTCGGTAAACAATCCTATATGTCCTCCTCAGTGAATTACCCGATATGTCCTCCTCAGTGAATTACCCTAATGTCCTCCTCAGTGAATTACCCTATATGTCCTCCTCAGTGAATTGCCCTATATGTCCTCCTCAGTGAATTACCCTATATGTCCTCCTCAGTGAATTATCTGATATGTCCTCACTATTCATAATCTTCGTTCTCTAGTTGGTGACGCCAATTTCCTGTATATCCTCTTCTATGTTGTTTCTCCATCTCTGTCTTTGCCGGTCTAAATCTTGGTCTTATTTCCCTCACCTCTTGTACATGCATCATTTTCGGTTGTCTTTTCTCTTCCATTCTCTCTACGTGATCCAACCTCCAAAGTAATCTATTCAGTTTCGATACGTTTATAATCCTCTGTGATTTAAATAAGCTGTTCTCAGTTTTCTTTCTAGATCTCCATTCCGCACTGTTAGTATCCTTTATAAGTCGAAAGATTCTTCTTAGGATCTTGTTCTAAAAAATCTGCATTTCCTGTAATGTTAGCTGCCCGTCGTCTGTATAAGCTTCAAATATTCCGTGCTCCAAATCTGATAATGTAGTTATGGTTTCAGTATGACTTCAAAAGATGTCGATAACTTGGTTAAACTTTATATATATATATATATATATATATATATATATATATATATTATATATATATATATTATATATATATATATATATATATATATATATATATATATATATAAGAAAGAACAGTTAGGAGCAGAACATTTAAAGAAAATTATGATCTAAGAAAAAAAACATTTATTGGAATTCACATCTCCATCATCTGATAGCCATACCCCCCCCCCCCCAAGGTGTCTGAAAACCCTCTTTTAAGAACCTCCATACCTCCAAGTGTCTGAAAACTCTATTTAAGAACCTCCATAACTCCAAGGTGCCTGAATACCCTATTTTAAGAACCCCCATAACTACAAGGTGTCTGAATACCCTATTTTAAGAACCGCTGCTTCTTGAAGTTCAGAAACTGGTTTATAATTCTTATGGTGGAAGAGTTGTTGACACTTGCGCGGCAATACTTCCGTCCAAGGCGGCGGTGGTGCTGGACATATTTTGAAGCTGGTGGTTTGTGAATGTGTTTCTGCCAGGTTTGAGCATCAGGACTTCTCGTGTGTGTGTACTAATTTGCTGTCGCGCTCACAACTCGACAAATCAAACGAAGGTCCCATCAGACGAGGATGCAAAAACTGGATTTGAAGGAGATTGCTGTCGTATTTAGATTCTGTCCGTGTGGCTAGACAAATAGAGCAGCCTTTCGCAAGGTTTTGTACACGAGAAGAACCCAGATCTTAAGGTCTGACATGTTGGTTTGTGACAGAAGAGCAACACGGCCCTGTGGACACTTTCCTGGAGGTCCGCGAATCTTAAACACAGAGGCCGTGAATACAGAGTCGTTGAGTTGGTTTTCAGTAAAGACCAAGAGAAAGTTAAAAATATCGTTCACACTTAGGTTTCGTGTCAGATGCACGCAGGCCCAATGAGGGCGGGGGTCCAGCGGGGGTCCAGCAGATGCAAATCTTCAGGGGCTTGGATGGGTTCCTACGGAAAAGAAATAACAAAAAAAACCAAAAAACCTCCGGAAACAGATTACTGTTTCAAGTGACAATCACTTAGTACTATTACTATTGCACTAGCAGGCATAAGTATCAAAAAGATTACAGCCCATTAGTTTTTTTTTTTTAATCGAATGAGACAGGAGCCCCTTACTAAGTTTAGCCTAAGGGCCAGAGTGATCTGTTACCCCTTTATATTTGTTGCTCGCGAATAGAAAGTGCTAGGAAAGTAAAGAACTCGGATTTGAAAGAGGGAAATAACTGCAATTTTTTGTTTGCGGTGGTACTGATTACAGTCCCCTCGGTTGTTGTTCATGTAAGCAGTGTAAATAGAAGGATAAAGTTTTCAAAACGCCCATTCTTGACAGTTTGTAATTTTTAAAAAAATAATTCTACAAATTTAAGCATGATGAGGTATATGAAAATGCCTTCATTATATCCCGCAATCTTTCATACACCAGAACAATGAGACTACAAATGAAGTTTTGGATGTGATTTCAATGGAAGGTTTAGAATGTAACATTTTAGCGACTTCATTAAAGTGGTTTCTTTACATTAACCATGTTTTTCTTTTTTTTTTTCACAGCCTCTATACTTCTTCTGCATAATGGATCTGGCACTTCAAATGTTTTCTCACTGCTTGAAGTACAGGGTGTCCACAAATCATTCACCCATAACTGTCGTCCATTAAAAAAAATACAGTCAAGTGTTGTGTTAATTTATAGTAACATCGACATCAGTAATTTTCTGTGATTTTCCACTTGGATGGTGCGCCTCCTTCACTGGTGGATTAATGTTAAATATCGTAGTAATGCACAATTCCTTGTGGCATGTGAATTGGCCGTGACGGTCGCATATCATGGCCACTCTGCCCCCCCCCCCCCCCCGGGACATAACGTCCTTCGACTTCCTCATGTGCGGTTGTATCAAGGGCACTGTCTACAGTAAGAAAGTGAAGGACTCGGTGGAGCTGAAGCAGAGGGTCAGAGAGGCTGTGGCATCAGTCACAGCGGACAGGATCCACAACGCCTGAAGACGAAGTCATCAAAAGACTTGACATTGTTTGAAGCTAACCGGCTTGTGGAAGTTTAGTGATAAAAACAACAATGTGCATGTAAACGTCAACAGTCAACGAGTGTAATGATATGGTTTTTCTTTATGAAATACTTTTTAAAAAAATTTTTCCATATTTTGGTATATAATCTGGTGAATAATTTACTGACACTCTGTATATCATGTAATACATACAGGATGTTTCCAAAGTTCCTTTCACTTTCCGGGGCCCTTTGTACATTCCGCTAAAGGGAGAAGTATATGTTATTTTGTGAAGACATTCTCAAATGTTTAGGCATACTTTACAGCCTATATTTCAAATGAAATGGCAATATTCCCCACCCTAAAAAAAGCAAATAATCTGTATGTTCCAGAACGAAGATCAAACTAATCAATCAAAATACGACTAACTTCATTTCAGCACTTCTACGCTTCAAAATAACGCTGAAAGTTTCTCAGAGAAAGAAGATTTGCGGAATAAAATTATTTCCATCCTTTCTCCGAGTCAACTGAGACTTCTTTCATTGTTATTTTGCTGGTTAAGTTTAATAAGGCAAATTGAATAATGGCCGAACCATGTTACCATTTGTTCTCCTGGGCAATCTGTAGGTGCCAATATTCCAGAAGAGCCCTCGTCATTTATGAGTCGTGACTTGACTGTCAGATAGGATTTCAGCGAGAATGAAGAACAGATATTTCTAGTACTCCTCGCTAAGTTGCTTCCAAGAAGAGCTACAATATGATTGTCCTTCTCTGCGACTCTTGTATTCTTTGTCTGTCATATTTGCTTTCATGGTAATGCTGAATTAGTGCGTTCTTTCTCTTTTCAGTTGTCAGTCTTCCAGATAATTCTTACTCATGAAAATCTTGTGTTCACGCTACTGCTTTTTTTTCAGGATTTCGCATAGTTCTGATGTTTAAAGTGTGCAAAATGAGGAACAAACGTGGAAAAAAGTGCTGAGATTTTTTTTTCTCCCTCACCGTATGTTTTCAAATGTTGTTGATGTTTTCGTAGCTAGCGTATTTGTTTATCCGATAAGGCAACATCAGATAATATGAGCAGCGAAGAGCTATGGCAGAAAACAAACCAACCCACAGTGAAAGAAATGATAATGAAAAGACGCTGGAGATGGATAGGACATACGCTTTGAAAGCTTACCACTAACAAAACTAGACAGGCTCTCGCCTGCAGTCCCCGTAGTAAGAGGAAAGAAGGATGAACCTAGAAACACCTGGCCAAGGAGTCTTGAAGCAGATGGACTACACCTGGCTATAGATAGAAGAAGCAGCCCAGGACATAAGTAAATGGAGAGCCCTTGTTGATACCCTATACCCCAAATAAGGGTGATAAAGAAGGCGAGGAAGGAAGGAAGGAATATGTTTTCAAGACTATCTTCATGGAAATATTTCTGCTGGGGTTGTACATTTATCTTCAGTTATTGTTATTGTGTGATTTCATTTGATTTCAGTCGTAAAAACAGCAAAGAGCAAAACCACTATCTTAATGCAAAGAAAACTACATTGATGAAAACTGACAAAGCAAACAAGGCAGCTGAAATATGTATCAATGAGGAAAAACTGGAAGAAGTGGAGCGTTTTGAATATCTTGGATCACTACTAGCTAATAATGGAGATGCAATGAGGGAAATTAAAAAGAGAACATCTATCGCTTTTCAGAAAGTAAAACAACTAAAGAAGCTGTGGAGAGGAGCAGGCAGAAGCACAAAAATAAGATTTTTAAGGGCATGCATCTTTCCCATAGCAACATATGCCTGTGAGACCTGGACACAGGAAATGCCTTCGAATGTAAATGCTACAGAAGAGTTCTTCAAATATCGTGGACACAAAAAAGAATATATATATATATATATATATGTATATATATATATATATATATATATATGTATATATATACTACAAGAGCTTAATATTGAAGAAGGCTTGCTAGTAAAGAGGATTAAAGAGAGAAAACTTAAATATTTTGGACACATTAAACGTCATGATAATCTAGAGAAGACCGTCTTGGAAGGGTACATAAAGGGAAAAAGAAAAAGAGGAAGACCAAGACGAAGATGGTTGCAAGACATCGTTGGGGATCTGCAAATGGATGCATCAGCAGCAGGCCATCTTGCTCACAACCTAGAGGCCTACAGGCGTGCTGTTTGGGAGGCAAAGTTCGGCAAGGGACATGCAAATGAATGAATGATTTCAGCTGAACTACTTGCTAGATATTCTTATTGAAGATTTTTAAACAAATACTATATGAACCATTTGCGTCATTTTTCATCTGTAAACTGTATGAATCATTTGCATCGTTTTCCATTCGTTACAGATTTAACCTTTAAAATCAGCAATGCAAATCCTTGCAGCTTTAAGAGTTTTTCCCCTTCGGAAAATCCTGTTTAAATCATTCACTTCTCTTCTTGATTCGCCATTATTTTATTTCGTATTTCTAAAAGCAACGTATGTAAACAACTTCCATCTTTTTGAAGTTTCCTCCACCGTGGCATGACTGATAAACCCAGCGTCAACGACTTGCAGATCACGGCTATTTTCAGGGTTTGCACTACCTCTTTACTCTGTCTCAGATGCCTATCAAGGCAGATAATGTGCGTCACCGCATGGAAAAGAATAGCAGAACTTTTTTTTTAACTGTTGCCCTTTAGTACAGATTTTCCTTTTCTACTATACTGCGCATTCTGTTTCTCTCTGTCTCACTGGTTTTTTCTTATTAATCATTTCTGTTGTCTTGTCTTCTACAGCAGCTATTCTTTTATTGTCTTTAAATCCCTACAGCAGATCTTCTTTTATTGTCTTTAACTCCTTAAAGCAGCTATTCTTTTATTGTCTTTAACTCCCTCCAGCAGCTCTTCTTGTAATTTCTTTAAGCTCCATATAGCAGCTCTTCTTTTATTGTCTTTAACCCCCTACAACAGCTCTTCTTTTATTGTCTTTAACTCCCTATAGCAGCTCTTCTTTTATTGTCTTTAACCCCCTACAACAGCTCTTCTTTTATTGTCTTTAACTCCCTATAGCAGCTCTTCTTTTAATGTCTTTAACTCCCTACAGCAGCTCTTCTTTTAATGTCTTTAACTCCCTACAGCAGCTCTTCTTTTAATGTCTTTAACTCCCTACAACAGCTCTTCTTTTAATGTCTTTAACTCCCTACAGCAGCTCTTCTTTTAATGTCTTTAACTCCCTACAGCAGCTCTTCTTTTATTTTCTCTCAGCCCTACAGCAACTTTTCTTCCTCTGTCCCTGAAAGCCTTCAATCATTTCCCTTTTTATTCACGTACAATCGTCACGATAACTTTAGCTGCTTTTTAAAATGGTAAGAAATAATTTAAAACCAAGAACAGCCTCAGATCACATCTTTTTCCCGAAAGAATTTTAAAGCGCATTGGTTTAGAATATCCAGTCCATGTTTTAAATGGTGTACTTCCTGAATGACTACTCCCCATTGACTGCAGTGGCAATTCTCAACATGTTTTGTCCCATGCGCCATTGTCACCATATATATCAGAATGCCACCCCTTTTCCAAAAGTCTATTTCAAATATTATGGAGATAATACTGAAAGCACTTCAGCAGTTTCAGTGTCATTATGTGCTCCCAATCCGCCCCACTGTACCATTCCGAAACCTTAAAAATCCCCCTCTCCACTCCACCCCCCCCCCACCCGGTGTGGTTTCTAGTACACTTCTTTTAGAATTGTCCACCCAGTACGGTGAGTTTCTAGTACACTTCTTTTAGAATTGTCCACCCAGTACGGTGACAGTTTCTAGTACACTTCTTTTAGAATTATCCACCCAGTACGGTGACAGTTTCTCGTACACTCTTTTTAGAATTGTCCATCTCGTACAGTGAGGGCCATTAGTGCACTTCTTAGGAATTCTGTGCTCGTGTTTCATAGCTTCGGTTGATTCCAGTAAGAGATCTCCTATTCAGTATTGGACCCTGTACAGCCATTAATGTACAGTTGCATAATTAAGGTATATAATATTATATGTACTGTTATATATATATTATATATACTTTTATATATTAATACAGTTATATTATATATTAGGGTGTCTAAATGGTGAAGTGGTTATTGCACTGGTCTTTCATGGCGAAGGTCGGGGGTTCGAATCCAGCCGAAGGCACCCCAGTCACCCAGCTGTAGAAATGGGTACCCGACTTCTTCTGGAGTTGGGGAAGGAAAGGCGACCAGGCGTGATACTGACCATATCACCCCTCTAGTATGCTGACAGGTCAAGGAAAATATGGGCACTAACACCATAATCTCTATGTGCCTCTAAGGCATGATAGGATTACCTTTACCTATAATTACATAATTACATTAACAACTTAAGATATGCAGATGACACAATTCTGGTTGTTAAAAGTGAATGAGAGTTACAGGCTCTTCTGGACATCGTGGTTAGTGAAAGCAAAAGTAAAGGTCTCAGCCTGAACAAAAAGAAGACTGAAGTGATGGTAGTCTTGAAGAAAAGAATACCACCAAAATGTAGCATTAACATCGATGGCACAAATCTGAAACAAGTTGATAGATTCTCTTATTTAGGAACGATTATAACAACCGATGGGAAATGTCACAACGAAATAAAAAGAGCAGACGTGCTCAGACCAAGTCAGTATTCCAGAAAATGAGATACATCTTGTGCAACAGATCAGTACCAATGGAAAGAAGATTCAGAGTTCTTAAATGTTACATCGAGCAAATTTTGTTTTATGCGTATGAATAAAAGAATACAGGGAGAAATGGAGGCCATGGAAATGTGGTTTATAAGAAAGATGTTGAAGGTACCATGTACAGCTAAGAAAACCAATGAAGAAGTCTTAAGAGATACTGGAGTTAAAAGCAAATTATAGCAAAGATCAGAGGCAGACAACAGAGATTTATAGGACATTTCCTGAGAAGATGAAAATTGGAACACACTCTGGCAAGTGGAAAAACTGAGGGAAGAAGAGACAGAGGAAGACTGAGAGAGAAGTTACTGGATGGGCTGTCAGTGTGGCTAGGAAGAAAGTCACTGCTGGAGCTTAAATCACCCTAAAAGGCAGAGGATTGTGGAGAGAAATGATCGCCTACGCCACGCGGTATGGCACTGATAATTACATAAAACGGTCTGCAATTAAATGCACGGATTTTTGCTCGATAAAACGAATGATTTTGACAAAAAAAAAAAAAAAGGACACGTGCCTGTGACACTTTGTTGCAAGCCGAATGAAGACAACTACGGATATTGAGAACATGCCGAAACAAGATACTGATAGAACAGTATGTGCCCAGTGTTTTGACTGCTTTTCACAGTTTATAGTTTGAAATTCAGATGAAGGCAAATGTTCAGATCTTCCACCAACGTCAAAGAACGATTCAAACATTGGGAGAAAATAATGAAAATGTTTACACAATTTGATATTAGAGTAAATACTATAGGTTTTGATTATTTAGCGCTTTAGATGATGAGATTAGTGCGTGATTCTTCCTCTGTTATTTACACAGATCTGTGCAAATGGAACTCCATTAGAGTCCGGTTCGTTCTTCAATATTCCGACGTGAGATAGGAATGGGATTTGATAGACTAGCGGTAGTCACGCAACAGCTGCGACTGGCTGGAAGAACGGAAAATCCTGCTTTTGGAATAAAATGGATTGGATTGTACTTAGCAGTTCTTCAACACAAACTTGGAATCTCGGTCAGCTTACATAGAGCTATATCTGTCAGCAAAGCGGTGTCTTCAACATAAACTTGTTTCCTCGGTTCAGCTTACATAGAAGAACTATATCTGTCAGCAAAGCGATGTCTTCAATATAAACTTGGAATCTTGGTTAGCTTACATAGAACTATATCTATCAGCAAAGGGGTGAGACTAAGTTTTTGTTTGTTTGTTTGTTTGTTTCATTTGTTATTCTTTTCACGCAGTTGCAACAACGCCGTCTGTTTTGGCAGTTATCTACCCATAGGTGGCTTGGTGGACGACGAACTATAGCGATCCAATACTTTTCTCCACGTCTCTCTTCGTACCCCTAGTGAAAGGCCTAACCTGGCTAACGGGGCAGGAACCGCCATGGACCTCTGGGTGGGGGGGGGGGGGNTGGAGTCTGCTGAAGAAGTATTGCAAATCCCGTGCTTTTTTAGCTGCACTCGTGGACTGAAAAACAAAACAAAGCAAACATGCCCCTCTCCTTAACCCACACGATGCAATGTCTCAACGCCTTCACTGCATCGGCTGCGAAGAACACCAGCTCTTAGGTTTCGGGAGATTGAAGAAGAAAAGGTACTGCCTTCCTGCCTTTATAGCCGGTGTGTATGTGATTCATTTACGTCTGTCGTTACACCCATAATGTACGAATGTGTTGATGGTTGATTCCTTCTCTTCTATGTTAATCATGTTCAGAAATATCCTTTAAAATAGAAGTTGTATAAAGCCTTTCACACACACACACAGAGTATATATATATATATATATATATATATATATATATATATGTATATACTGCTACTGTCTTTCTGATATTTATTTCCAGTTCCTGCTTTGAATTTCATCGTTTATTCGCGTCACTAGATTCTGTTGGTCTTTTTGGTTTTCTGCCTTCAGCACGGTGTCATCTGTATATTCGAGGTTACTGACTGCTATTCCGCTAATGAAATTCCATGAAATATTCATATAAGTCTTCCTGTAACCCATTTTTCTGTCGTTGATCAATATTTCCTTGTAATCATATTTTAAAAATAAAGGTCTCAGCCTGAACAAAAAGAAGACTGAAGTGATGGTCATCTCAAAGAAAAGAATACCACCGAAATGTAGCATTACCATCGATGACACAAATCTGAAACAGGTTGATAGGTTCAAGTACTTATGAACGATTATAACAACTGATGGGAAATGTCACAATGAAATAAAAAGTAGACGTGCTCAGGCCAAGTCAGCATTCCAAAAAAAATGAGACTCATTTTGTGCAACTGATCCATATCAATGGAAACAAGATTCCGAGTACTTAAATGTTACATCGAGCAAATTCTGTTTTATGGATGTGAAGCATGGTCTATGAATAAGAGAGTACAGCGAAAAATGGTATCAATGGAAATGTGGTTTATAAGAAGGATGTTAAAGGTACCATGGACAGCCAAGAAATCCAATGAAGAAATCTTGAGAGAGGGTAGAGCTAAAAACAAATTACAGCAAAGATCAGAGGCAGACAAGAGAGATTTATAGGACATTTTCTGAGAAGAGGAAAACTGGAACACACTGTGGCACGTGGAAATACTGAGGGAAAAAGAGACAGAGGAAGACAGAGAGAGAGAGAGAGAGAGAGCTAGAAGTTACTGGATGGGCTGTTATTGTGGCTAGGAAGAAAGTAATCGGCGGATCTCATAATCAACGCAAAAGGCAGGGAATTGTGGAGAGAAATGATCGCCTACGCAATACGGCACGGCACTTAGAATTAGAACCATATTTTCTGTTTGTTGGTTGATGTTTCTCTGTAAACATGAGGTTTAAGTCTGTGGGGTACATACACCATTTAAAGATGGCGAATGATGGTAACCGTAAAATAGTCTACTATTGAGTCAAGCGGTCTTAGATTCCCTGATTACACCGAAGAAATGGAATTCTTGTCAGATTTCATCACCATCGATCCCTACCACGTTGGTAGAGATGAAATTAACATTCTCTCTCTCTCTCTCTCTCTCTCTCTCTCTCTCTCTCTCTCTCTCTCTCCCAACAAATAATGTTTCTCAATAAAAAGTATAAAGTCAGATATTGGCCACCTCGCGCGAGCTGAATCTAACAACTATTATCTTTCTCTATTTGTTTTTCTCTATATCATCGAGTCTTTCATAGCATTTTTTTTGTTATAAGATCATTGTCTTCAGTCCATTTGTTTCCCTATCTTATCATTATATTCATCTCGTTAGCCGTTTCCTATATTGTCACTTTGCTATCGTATTTGCTATCTCTATTCCGTTAGCTGCTTTGTATTTTGTCGTTAACTTCGCTTAATTTCTTCCTTAATATCTTCTCATTATCATCACTCAGTCTCACACCTGTTCATGATCATCAACATTCTGCGCCCTTTTCCCCAGCGAAGGAAGAATGTACCTCACCCCAGCCTGCCAACTTGCTCGTTTTCACAGTACGTCAGTGTATAACTGATAACAGCCTTCTTCCAGTACAAAATCCACTCACTGTAATGCTTTTTTACCATGTAAGACACTCTCTTCGTTTCTGAAGTCTTACAATGTCAAAAATCCATTTCATTATTTTTGTTTTCTAAATGTAGACTGTTTAAAACCAATTTCATTAATTTGTTTCTGATGCATGCCACTTCATCGTCGACTCCACCCATGTTCTTCTCTTCTACCTCTGGTTAAACTTGTCCTCATTACTAGCTGCCTAACCTCGATAGATGAAACTCTGTAGCGTCATCTAGACACACTAAGAATCTATACACTCAGCAAGCAGGTACATATTATGCAAAGAGAGATGCAGGTAATGTATATGTTATACCCTGATCACCGGTTGGCGGTGCTGAGAAGGTGGTCGATATCAGCGTCAAGAAGACCAGAAGTAAACAAACATTATGAAGGTTCATTTTTCCCCTTTCTATCAGTCTTTTCATTTGTTTACAGTCCCTGTGTAAGAAAGCGTCGATTTATTTTTTGTTTTTGTTTATAACAATAACTGAAATGTTAATAGATAGAATTTTTCGCTTTAGACTGAAGTTCTGAAGCAGGCGAATTTCAGTTTTTGTGCAGCGTACACAGCATCAATTTCTGGAAGGACTTCTCTCGTGACTGATCCTGCTATTACTGTATTTGCTTTTCTGGCTACACTAGCAGCAAGACGATATTGCCAGTTCCTTCTTGCGCTTCCTTCCGTGTTCAGTTTTCTGTCTCATCCCTCGTGTCCCGCTACACATGAGTCCGCGTCATTCAGAAGTGTCCCTGTGATGGTACATGTTACGGTTGTCAACCCCATAACGCTCTTAATAGTAACGCCTACGATAAGTATTTACATTTTGGTTGTTCAAGCTGGTCGCTTACCTGAAAGATCGATCAGTCAGTGAAATGTACAGCACGTGACTGGCAGGGAGAAAAGGGGGCGGGGTGGGGAAGGGGTGTGGTTTAAAACCTGGACTACTGGGAAGTGTGTTAAATAGAGAACTTGATGGACGCTGACCGGTGAGGATGGTATGTTTGTCCTTGTGAGCTATGGAGTTTTCTGTAATATTTGAAAGCTTGGAACCTTGATATATTTCGCCCTACCCTGTTTTCTTATGATGTATCCATGAAGGTTTACTACCCGTTCAATTGCCTGATTTATAAGATGAGTGAGTTGAATCTGAGTGCTTTGACATATCACTCGATGATCCTGTCATTCATCAAGTTACCACCTTTACTATCTGTTTCACCCATTAAATGTCAAGTACGTATTATCAGCACTGGACCTAGCGAGCAGTTGCAGCTTGTGATGCCCTGGCAGCGTGTGACAGATACCCGGGTATTGTCTGAACGGAGATGATCAATTCAGGGGAGGCAGCCAATGCTGAGAAATGTGTTGTCAAAACACTGACCTTCAGCAGAGGAAATAGTCACATCTCTCCAAGTGTCCACGGTCCAAGAAATCGCGGGAGAAATCTTTCACCGAATTTTTTTAAATCAACCTCGTGACCTCCTTTCTTTCACAAATTCACAGTGTTGTTTTTTTTACGTGGGTACAGTGATACGTATTAATTCTTCTACATTTTTAAGCTTCTACTTCTGAGCACTATGATCATGGGTAGAAGCTTTAGAGGCTGTAGTTCCTCGAGTTCATTACTTTCATGTGCCACTTGATGTTTATAATTTTTAGAAGACTGGAAACAAGAAAACTAGTAAGTTTAACTGAACATCATGAAAAGAAACTGCTCCAATATGGAGGGAATGGTTTCTGACAATGGAATTCAGCATTTTATCAGGGCAAGTCAGTAAATAAGTTGGAAAATGAACTGAGGGGGGAGGGGGAATACTAAAGCGAGTACTTGTCTGAATTTTAAAAAAAATGTTTTTTGGACTTAATCGCTCTGCACTTTCAGACACTTATCCCAACGATTCACAGGTCCTTGAAAGCCAGCATCAAAGAAGGATTCTGGCTGCTGCCACATCCAACAAGTTACCTCCTTGGCAATGTCTTCACTCGTCTCTCGGAAATGGCGATTACACACGTGATTCGTCCATTACTGAATTTCTGAATCCAGTTAAACTCACGGCTTTTCTTGACACACACTTTTCACTGTACACGCTGGTCTGCAGAAAACGCACAAATCCGCGCTGCTTCTCGCGAATAATACGTGCAAGTAGCACACTCGCTCTATAAGAGCGGTTACTGTTAAATAACCGTCGCATGCTGGGACATATCTTTGGTTTTAATTTCGCGCCCGCTGGTGCTGCCATATACTGCCCAAAAATGAGCAATGAATTTTCATTTCTTCTTCTTCGTACGCCTATTGGCGATGATATGTGGTACCCTGATTTTTGCGATGCGCCTTTCGGCTGGGTACCTCCGACTTCATCACCTCTCCTTTCTAGGGCAGACTGTGGTGCGGACCGGCCTGGCCAAAATTTTGTTTTCCAGCTTCTGGTTGCTGTACTTAAGAATTGTCAGTTGTTTTCAGTCTGTGCGGATTTGATGTTTAGTTACTGACATCCCCTCGTATATATCATCATAGAGGTCGATATAGCAAAATATTTTGAAACACATTATGACAGAGCATCTCTGTACAGAATGAAAAGGGGAGTAAGAGCTGCCTTGTCATACCATAGAAAAATCTGGAGGATATGATGCTAGTATCCATAGTTTCCTTAATCTCATGGGTATGTGGTCAGCATCGTGTCTGCCCGTGTTTCCTTTCTCGGCCCAGAAGCAGACGTATACACATTTCCACAGCTGGATGGCTGTGGCGACTCATCGACCTAGCATATGACATTAGCGCATTAATAACTGTGTCAATCAGGACATAGAGCTATACTGTTATCAGCCTCTATACTCTTGTAAGGGAATAGATAAGCACATAGTTACCTTGGTTGGTTGGCAACCCTAAGAGTAGGAATAATGAGCCAGTTACCGGTCAGTTTTCAGAGGTGCACAATTCTGAGAGAAAATCCGTCTGTAAATATAAAGAAAACATGATAGAAGTTTAATCGGTCGGGATTTGTAATCTGATCACGTAGGAGGCCAGCGGATCGGGGGAGTCATGATATTGTTCAAGCGCGAATGAGAATGTTTATTCGTCGGACGAGAACCGATGTGTGTGTAGGTTAGTATTGTTGTGCACTCTGTAATATGGATGTATGCGAGCTGTGCAGTCGACTCCTCAGAAGAGTCACGATCCACTTAGGTAAATATTTTTATTAGTGAACGGTTATGAATTTTGGTAATGAATAATCAAAACTTAGTTAAAGTAAAATTGATGTAAGATTTTTATGTTTTTTAGTGGTAATGTGGAAGCGAAGCTTATATGTGCACTTAATTTTATATTACTGATTTGTATGCATAGGTATGCCGATTAGTTACGTTTGTTACAGTCTGAATGGAACCTAAATATTTAAGAAAATTGTAGTTATGATTTTGTTGATAACAGTATATAAACTGATAAATAACAACATGTATATATATATATATATATATGATCCTTGTTTGATTTTACTGTGTAACAAATGATTTAACAACAATATAAGTTTAAGACTATTTGAACAAGTACTAGTATTATTGATTGTGTTTGTTTGCTTTCATTGCTCTAGTGTGTGAATGTGTTAGTCTGTGTAATCTTTATTCCTCACGTACCTAATAAATATCAGATACCAACAACAAAAATACGATATAACATTAATATAAATTACAGACAATTACTAGTCTTTAAAATCATATAATTCCTACACACTGAAGATATAATGATAGGGATATGAGAATACCTACAGTTTTGCCCAGGTTGATAATCTGTTTCCAGATCTTATCTTACATCCTTCTCGTGCAGTTAAACATCACATAGGGCTCGCATGGTATTTCGCCAAGTTTTCCTGTTTTCGGCGAACTTTTCAACCTTATCAAGGGATGTTATATCCACTAAACTGGCCTGCCTTAACAATGTCCTTTTTAGAGTTTCACGTGGTCGACCTCTTTTTCTTCGGCCTGTTGTGTCCCACTTCATAGCTTATTTTGGGATTCTCTGATTGTTTCCTCTCATCACATGACCGATATATGCTCATCTCCTTTTTCTTTTTACCAATGAGACAGGTTGTTGTTTGCTCATCTGCCTTATCTCTGCTTTGTTCTTGAATTCGTTTCACTTTATAATGCGTTTTTTCCTTATGCATTTGTTTTCGAAAGAGTCTAATTTCTTGTCTATTTCTTTAGTTGTTTTCTAGCTTTTGCGTGCATAGATGAGGATGGAAATTACCTTTGAATTGAATAATATTAACATGGCTTTTTTGTGCTTATAACTTTTGAGTGTCGTATGCTCTCAAGATTCTTGAAGGTCAATGCTGCTTTTGCAACTCTAACTCTTTCCTTTCTTGTCTCAACATCCTGGTCTATGTAGCTGCGGAGGTATGCAAATTGGTGTACTTCTTCAACAGTTGTTTCATCCACATATATTTTTCTTTCTAGATTAATGAGAAGTTTCATCATTTTTGTTTTCTCATTGTTAATTTCAACTCCTATTTTGCTAGCCAGTGAAGACAGGATATCTGTTTAATCTGTTTCTAGGTTCATTCATTCATTCATTCATTCATTCATTTGCATGTCCCTTGCGGAACTTTGCCTCCCTAGCAGTACTCCTATAGGCCTCTCGGTTGTGAGCAAGATGGCCTGCTGCAGATAGATCCATTTGCAGATCATCAACGATGTCTTGCAGCTATCTTCGCCTTGGTCTTCCTCTTTTTTTTCCCATTGTGTACCATTCCAAGACGGTCTTTTCTAGATTATCATGGCATTTAATGTGTCCAAAATATTTAAGGTTTCTTTGTTTAATCCTCTTTACTAGCCAGCCTTCTTCAATATTAAGTTCTTATAGTATGGATATTTGTTTGTTTTGTGTGTGTGTGTGTCCATGATATTTGAAGAACTCTTCTGTAGCATTTCTATTCAAAGGCATTTATGTGGTTCTCAGCTGTTTTGTTAAGTGTCCAGGTTTCACAGGCATATGTTGCGATGGAAAAGATACATGCCCTTAAAGCTTTTTGAAGTTCTGTCTGTTTCTCTCCACAGATTCTTTAGTTGTTTTACTTTCTGAAGAGCGATAGATGTCCCCCTTTTATCTCCATTATTAGTTAGTAGTGATCCAATATATTCAAAACTCTCCACTTCTTCCAAACTTTTCCTAATTGATACATATTTCAGCTGCCTTATTTGTTTTGTCAGTTGTCATCAATTTAATTTTCTTTGCATTAAGATAGAGGTTGTTTCTAAATACGCTCCGGAAAATCTACACTGTTATATTCAACAATCAACTCATTTCTATCCTATACGAAAGTTTCCATATGAAAAGCAGTAAACATTCATTAACACAGGTATGTATTTTCGAAACAAGATGACCGAATCAAAAATGGCGGCCGGAAATGTTAACCGAAAAACAATATTCACATTCAAGGTTTGCTTAGAGAGCAGGGCGATAAAGAGAAAAAAGTCAAGTTTTTAATGACTTAATGTTTACTGCTCGTCAAAATGTTACAACAGGGCAAATCGGTCCGTCAACCTTCAGTATACGAACAAGCAACAACAACTAAACATGTAATTACAGTAATAGCAACAACAACAGCAACAACAACAACAAGAGAATTGCTGTATTTCTACCAGTTACGTCATTTATTTTCAGGCAATTATTATCAAAACTGTACTTCCATTAGCAAAAACATTTTGATACTCAATCATACTTCACACCCTCATCTCAGTATGGTTCTGCGGGAACAGGTGTCACTGCGTTATTTTCACGGCTTGTGCAAGCAAAGAAAGACTGTCCTGATATTGAACCAAGCCAGACTGTCTATTTTGGCCCTGGAAATCAGTATTGTCAGTGCCAAATGTATAATGAAGTCTTGTTTGTGAGGTTAGGCATTTGTGAATGTAGCCCTGTGTCATACCACTGAAGCATAAATGAAAACAGTATTAGTTACCATATTGTCTATTTTATAGGCTTTATTCATTCATTCTTTTGCATGTCCCTTGCGGAATTTTGCCTCCCTAACAACACTCCTGTAGGCCTCTCGGTTGTGAGTAAGATGGCTTGCTGCTGATGCATCCATTTGCAGATCATCAACGATGTCTTGCAGCCATCTTCACTTTGGTCTTCCTCTCTGTCTTTTTCCCATTACGTACCCTTCCAAGACGGAAGGCCATTGAGAAATAAAAGGATTATGGTATTAATACCTATATTTCCCGTATTCAGTACCAATGAGACATAGGGGATCGATATTTGTGCCTATATTTTTTTATATTCAGTACCACAGAGCATACAGGGGACATGATATTTGTGCCTATATTGTTCTATATCCAGTACCACTGAGACGTAAGGGAGATGATGAATAGAATATGTCAAACCAAAACAACATTCGAACAAATGAGAAGCATCTTATGGAATCCATTTCTGTCACTGAACATCAGAAACAGTGTTCTAAAATGTTACATTGAGCATGTCCTACTCAATGGGAATGAGTCATGGACAATGAACAGATCAATGCAAAGATCATTAGACGCAACAGAGATGTGAGTTTTTACAAGAGTGTTAAGAGTACCTTGGACATATAAAAAAGGAGACAACGCTCTGTTCAGAGCGGATCTCTTTCGACTCCGGTGGCGTTTCATTTCTTATAACCACCGGCAGCGGCCGGCTCTGTCTGCTCCAGCGAAGGAGAAGAAATCGAGGTTCCGACAACCAACGCACATTATATACTGCAGATCCGATACTCTTTGCGAGAGATGGGCCAATTTCGAGACCATCGGTCGAAAACACCGTAGTACACCACCGACGCGTTAGCACGAACCTGGCTGGCTAGTCGTTTATAGGCTTCACTCGACGGACAAACCACTCGCTTCTGCATCGAACCACCTTAACTCTCGCCGTCCGGAAAGGGAGCGAAGACCTTTCTCCCCACGCACCAAACTCAAGAGCGCTTTTTCGCCATAAGTACGAAAAGTCTAACAAAAGCAAATGTAGAAAGAAAACGAACTAAATCCACAAGAAAACGATAGTCATCATGCATTGCACATACAGTGAGAAAGGAAGGGCTTGAAAACGTCACAACAACGGGAAAAACAAACGTGAAAAGAGGCAAGGGAAGCCCAAGAGAAAAAGAAATTACGGACGGCAACGCGATGGTACAACTAAAAGCCACCAACTGAGGTGATTAAAAACAAAATATCAAGGAGTATAAGAGTACCTCATTTTGATGTATTTGTTCTTACTTTGATGTCAGCGATTCTCGTTATTTCTTTTTTTCCCCTTTTTTGTTTGTTTTTTCCATTCCCTCCACTAATTCCTCTATTTTATCATTTATGCCCAACATGTTGACAGTACATACCTTTGAAATCGCTTTTCTTTCTGTCTCTTTGTAGTTTAGCGTTTTAGCGTCCGTTTCCTTCTTTTCTTCCTGTGTGTTCTATGAGCTGTTACGAAATCCACCGCCGGCTTGCTGGAGCAGTTGCAGTTTGAGGGCAGAATTTAACTCAGGGATTATCTCTGAGCCAGTCAAAACCCCATTATCCATTGATCTTGTGGCCATCTTTCCCAGCCTTTACAGATGAGGATTTTGTTATCCCAGAACTCCTAGAACATCTCATTCTTAGCATGAACTCTCCGCCAGCATACTGATTTATTAGTGTTTTAATATGATGAAACACGACGGGACAAGATATACAAGAAAATAAAGTCCATCTTGTCTTTTAGAAGTGAGTGTAGGAGCGAGCGGTCTGGCGCCATAGCAAGTGAGTTAAGTGCTCGGGGCGTCACTGCGAGCCGTGACTTTCAATGGCGAATGGATTTCCCCGGTAGTAATCGGTACGGTGAATGATATTGATGTCTATGGATAATGCAGTCCGCTGTGCCCATGGAAGGTTGGTGCCGTACAGCTGCTTTAATGGCTGTGAGTGCCTCCCTACTGAGGACATTTGCTGAGACGTACGCATTCGTTATGCCCAGGTCACTTTTCGTCGTTGTGCATGGACATGACATGGGACGGTTCATGCGGATTTCAGGGGATGTCACTGGCACAGGCGGCGGAGCATTTATGGGATATTCTCCTTTGCTGTGAGGCCCAAACCGTCAGCTCGGACCTTCCAGTCCTAAAGCAACCGCTCATCTTAGACTTATAACCTGTGCATTTTCGTGGTCAAGCGGTTGCTCGTCCTACGTGAGTTCTGGTTTCTGTTCCCAGTAACGTCTTTCTCTCACGTCTGACGTGCTTGACGTCTTTCGAAGAAAATCCTGCATATTCTGTTGTCTTATATATATATATATAGTCAGATTTAAGCATCGATGATGATGTTGTTGTACCTTACGAAAACGCAACACATCGAAAGGTGACAAAGTGTACTACTTTTCTTGGTTTGGGATGGTACATGGTTCAATTTGCTTCATGGTGCCAGCGTAAGCTGCTGGTTTGTTGCTTGATGAAAAAAGACGTTACTGGTAAGCTACGTCAAAAACTCTGCGTGTGATTCACCCAAACTTGTTCGCTCGTAAAAAAGCCTCAATTTATAGAAAAGGCTTCAGCTACAAATGACAGTTCAGAAGAAATTAATTGTTACCTTCTCAGATCCAATTATCTTTAATTCGTTTATTGCATTACAGACTGCCTCAGTGGTTTCTGGCGATGCCCCTGCTGTTATCTATAGAATTTTCAATTTCATTCCTGTCTACTACACATTCTAATCACGTCAGTCCTTACAATTTCAATATGTATTAAGCAGGAAATCTTTTCTGTGCTAGTTATAAATAATAAAAACTCATATGTGGCGACTAATAAAGCGAAACTTGCTGACAAGTCTGGTAAGATGTAGATTATATATAAAATAAAATTACTCTCTTACCACAGGAGCGGTGAAAACTCCAGTCTTGACATTATAACCTTCACCTCGGTTTAAGAACACCTTGTTGTAAACGACTTTCTCGCGATCTACCAGATTATTATCTACAGAGAGACCAGCGGAGAATGCCACCCGTTTAGCTGCGTCTGTGAGCTGTTCGGACATGGAGATTGATGAAGGTTGATTATTATAGCAAGACTAACAACGTGAACACTCTGGATACTATATTATAGCAAGACTAACAACGTGAACACTCTGGATACTATATTATAGCAAGACTAACAACGTGGACACTCTGGTTACCTAGATTATAGCAAGACTAACAACATGGACACTCTGGATACTATATTATAGCAAGACTAACAACATGGACACTCTGGTTACTAGATTATAGCAAGACTAACAACATGGACACTCTGATTACTATATTATAGCAAGACTAACAACGTGAACACTCTGGTCACTATATTATAGCAAAACTAACAACATGGACACTCTGGATACTATATTATAGCAAGACTAACAACGTGAACACTGGTTACTATATTATAGCAAGACTAACAACATGGACACTCTGGTTACTATATTATAGCAAGACTAACAACGTGAACACTCTGGTTACTATATTATAGCAAGACTAACAACATGGACACTCTGGTTACTATATTATAGCAAGACTAACAACGTGGACACTCTGGTTACTATATTATAGCAAGACTAACAACGTGAACACTCTGGATACTATATTATAGCAAGACTAACAACATGGACACTCTGATTACTATATTATAGCAAGACTAACAACGTGGACACTCTGGTTACTATATTATAGCAAGACTAACAACGTGAACACTCTGGTTACTATATTATAGCAAGACTAACAACGTGAACACTCTGGTTACTATATTATAGCAAGACTAACAACGTGAACACTCTGGATACTATATTATAGCAAGACTAACAACATGGACACTCTGGATACTGTTTGCTTGTAGATCAAATATGTGTATGAATAAAGACAGTGTGAGTGAAAGGAAGAGAGAGAGAGAGAGAGGTGCAAGATACTTCTCTTTCAAATGAAAATGGTTGTGGAGCTACGGCTAGTCTTCGCTGTTGTTAGTGCTGGCAGAGAAGGCGAGGCTGACATCCTGTCCGTCCTTTCTCAAGTGATTCTTCTAAAAACAACAAAACAATGACACGCCCTGGCTAATGGTACAGGTCCTGCTCAGCCTCTGCAGTGCCATAGTCCGATGAGAAATTCCTGAACCTTCAAGGGAGTTATTGTAACCCACTCTGAAACTCTCACAGTTCTTGTACTTGTATTTCCAGCAAATACTGCGTTCTGTGGCGTAACAGATAAACTGAGATTATTACGAAGAGAAAGTGCATGATTAGTATACGTATAAGATAGTTTCTAACAACCATTCTACGCAGAGATATCACTTGATGTTGATGTATGAAAAGTGAAAAGTCGTACCATGACGCAAGGTTCATAAAATTGTCCTCTTCTTTCATCTGCTTCTTCCTCCTCTTCCTCCTCCTCCTTCTTCTTCTTCTTCTTCTTCTTCGTCTTCATCATCATCATCATCATCATCATCATCATCTTCTTCTTCTTCTTTTTCTTCATTTAGACTACTGCTCAACAGTTTGGGATAGTTGCTCAGTGTCAAATACAAAGAGGCTTTGCTCTCTCCAAAAGCGAGCAGTAAAGCTTATTAGTGACAGAGATCAAGCACAAACAACTAATCATCACAAACGTATCAAAATACTACCTCTTAAGAACAGGTTCCTCTTCAACAAAGCCAAGTTAGTACATCAAATTCTTTCACGGCATGCCCCGCCTTATCTATGGAACCTGTTTAAATTTAGCCCAAAGTGCAGCCAACGCTTGAACAACATGTCTTCCAAAACCTAGACTTGATCTTTACAAGAAAAGCTTTAGTTATTCTGCTGCTCATCTTTGGAATACCCTCCCATCCTATATAAAAAATATAAATTATACTCCTTCCTACAACTACAAGCTTTCCCAATATCTATTTGATGTCGACTACATGCCTCCATGAATTATAAAACTTAAAAGTTATCTTAAGCTGCTCTTACAGACACCGAATACAATTAATTGTTTTCTGAATAGTCCTGAAAATTTTGTTTAGTAGATAGTCATTTATAATGTATGTAGTTACTTCTGTACTGAGTGAATGTTTAAGAGCGAAACTTAAATGTTATATTTTATTTTATGTCTCTCAGCTTCAATGTTAGTTATGTTTGTTATATGAACAGCATATTTGTAGAATGTCTGGAATAGAGTGAAAGATGTATGATAAAGGGCAGAATGTCAGACGGGCCTGCGTGCCCAATTCTTAACCCTTTTGAAATAAAGATCAATCAATCAATCTTCTTCTTCCTCTTTCTTATTTTTCTTCTTTATCCTCCTTCTTCTTCTTCTTCCTCTTCCTCCTCCTCCTCCTTCTTCTTCTTCTTCCTCCTCTTCTTCTTCTTCTTCTGCTTCCTCCTCCTTCTTCTTCCTCCTCCTCCTCCTCCTCCTCCTCCTCCTCCTTCTTCTTCTTCTTCCTCCTCCTCCTCCTCCTTCTTCTTCTTCTTCCTCCTCCTCCTTCTTCTTCTTTCATCCTCCTCCTCCTTCTTCTTCTTCTTCAGCTTTCTGAGCCATTAAGGCCCATTGCTGCAAAGTCTGTCTCCATTCCTCTATATTCCTAATCTTCTCTCTCCATTTGTTGACACCAATTTCTTTTATATCATCTTCTTTGTTGTCTTTCCATCTCTGTCTTGGTCTACCCCCCCCCCCTTTTTGGTCTTGTTTCCCTCATCACTTGTGCATACATTATTTTCGTTTGTCTGTTCTCTTTCATTCTTTCTACATGGCCCAACCAGCGTAGTCGTTTCAAGACATTTATAATTCGTTGGGATTTAAATAAGCTGTTAGTTCATTGTTTTTCTAACTCTCCACTGTTGGTATCCTTTATAGGCCCAAAGATTCTTCTTAGGGTTTTGTTCTCAAAGATCTGTAATTGTTCAACGTTCTTTGTTGTATTCCTCGTTTCTGATCCATACATAATGGCTGGTCTTATTTTAGTTTTGTAGAGATGTTACTTTGGTGTTTTGTGATAGGATTTTTAACAGGTGTTGCAAAGTGACTTATATTTTGGTCCATATCTATACTCTGCTTTTAAATTCCTCGCTTACTGTGTTGTTTTTGTTGAAGGTTGTGCCCAGGCATTTGTATACTTCTGCTTTCATAATGATCATATCTCCGACGTTTATATAATCTGGATCATTCCTCCTCTGGTCTCTTGATACCTTCATAAACTTTGTCTTATTTTGGTTAATGGTCAATACCACTTTTATTGCCACATCTCTCAGGTGTACGCAGATATTGATGACTTCTTGTATAGTTTCCCCCACCAGGTGGATGTCATGAGCGTAACCAAGTATTATTCCTAAAGCTTGCTTGATAGTCTCACAGTATGTTCTCGCTGTATGATTTTAATCTATTTAAAACTATAATAGTATTTTGTAGCTTGTTTGTAGTAAGGATATTCCTCTGTAGTTTTCACACTTGCTCTTATTGCCTTTTTTAAATACTTGGATTAGTAATGATTCTCTCCATTCACTAGGGAATTTTTTCTTTTCTCCATATTTGTTGTATTAGTGCACATATCTGTTCATTTAGATTTAGACCTCCTTCCTTAATCAATTCTGCAGCAATTCCATCTGAACCCGCTGCTTTGTTATTTCGTAGACGCATGGTACTGTAGATGACTTCTTCTAAGTCTGGTTCCTCTATTTCAGGTTCACAAGTCTTATTTCTTTGTATGGTAATGTGTTTATAGGATCATCACAGTTTAGTAGTTTTTCAAAATATTCTTTAGATCTGATGCAGACTTTCACTTCATTATTTATCATGTTCCATTACTATTCTTCAAGCTCTGCAGAGATTGTTTATACCCTTGCTTTACTGTTGGCAATTCTTTATAGAATTCCCTGCTTTTCTTATTGTGATGGCATGTCTGCAATCTCGCTTACCATTTCTTTCATATATATTATCTGACTCAACAACCTGTCTCATGGGTGATCAGAAAAAGAAGATGGACATATGTAGGCCATGTGATAAGAAGAAACAATCAGAGAATACCAAAACAAGCTATCAAGTGGAGCACAACAGGCTGAAGAAAAAGAGGTCGAGCATGTGAAACACTAAAGAGGACATTGTTAAGAGAAGCCAGTTTAGTAGGCATAATATCACCTGATGAAGTTAAAAAGCTCGCCGGAAACAGGAAAACTTGGCAAACAACTATGCCAGCCCTATGTGACGTTTAACAGCAGGGGAAGGATGTAAGATGTAAGATATATGACTGCCTCTCTGCAGACTTCATCGAACCAGTTCTTTCTTTTAGTTATGGTCTTGACAATCATGCATTCCTCCGCTATGTTCTTTATAATGGCTTTTACATTTTCCCTTCTGCCATCAATGCTTTTATTTTTTTCATTCCTCTTGTGTGTATCTTATGGTTTAGCTCTTTTCTGAACTTTTCTTTAGTTTCTTCTCTTTTCAAAGCATCTCTATTTATTACTGAGCTTTTATTTAATTTACTGTAAAAAAGTTTCTTCAGTCTGAATTTTAGTTTAGATGCCACAAGATAGTGGTCGGTGCTGCATTCAGCCCCTCTGTAACTTCTGATCTGAAGTATGTTTGTTGTGTGCTTTGTATCAGTTAAAACGTGGTCTATTTGGCTGTATGTTGGTTTATCAGGGGATTTCCTTTTTTGTTTATGAATGTTCTTATTTTGAAAACTTGTGAGCACTGGTGGCGAGACTCTTCGAATGCCGCGCGTGGAGTGAAGCTCCTCCCGGTCAAGGAAGAAAATGCGGAAAAGAAATAAAGGTTGCTGTGCGGCGCCGACGTGAAAAGGTAAAGGAAAGGATAAAGTGAAATGCAATCGGTATGTCCAGTAGTATTGCTGCGAGAGATACACATACCACGGCGCCTCTGCTCTAGAGGCCAGCCACGTCCGAAATACACCTACACTGGTGAAATATGCCCAAACCGGCATACACTAGGGGTGAAACTTGATGGCCAAGCATGTCACGCAACTTCCGCTCTAGAGGTCGGTCAAGCCCGATATACACCCATACTGGTGAAATATGCCTAAACCGGCTCATACCAGGGGTGAAACTTGAAGGCTACGCATGTCGCGGTACCTCTGCTCTCGAGGTCGGTCACGTCCCAAACACGCCCATACTGGGATAATATGCCTAAACCGGCTCAACCCAGGAGTGTAAGTCACTAGTGGCGAGGATTCGTCCTCCTGGACAAAAGCTCCATCCTGAAAGGTAGTGGCCACGACCACAAAATGCTGAAGTCGGAGACACTGGACCAGAGCAGTCTAGATAAGCAACCACTTCTCACCCGGCGGAGATGTATGCGTATCCTAATCACGCTGAGGTTTTCCGGTGAGAAAGTCCAACACTGGACTGGATGGGCAACCACCTCTCACCCGGCGGTGATACACAGGTATCTCAAAACACGTCGAGGTTTTCCGATGAGAAAGTCCAACTCTAGGCTGGGTGGGCTACCACCTCTCACCCAGCGGTGATACACTGATATCCAAAACACGTCGAGGTCTTCCGGTGAGAAAGTCCAACTCTAGACTAAGCTGGTGCAACGAAAACCACGGTGACACGCACTCCCGCTTCTGAGACCCACCAAGAATACAAGCTCAAGCCCTGCGATACTCTGAACCTCTTGTGGTCCTCTCGGGGATCTCGTGTAGTCTGCACGGGGGGACCACGGGATTTAACGAGGACCACAGGCGTAAATTCAGTAGGATCACAGGGCGGTCTTGGTGGTAGAAGCGAATGAAGAAGAAGAAGAAGAAGAAAACTTGTGAATTCTCGTTCCATAAGCTTCTGCCATATTTATTAGCCTCCATCCATTATCATTAAATGTTTCATGCAGACTTTCTTTTCCTGTGATGTGTCCGTGTGATTCTTCCTATCCTATCTTTGCAATGAAATCTCCCAGTATTATCAGAATATCATGTTTCTCGATCTTCTCCATGACCCTCTCTAATGTGTTGTAAATTCTTTTTTGACTTCATCCTCTGTATCTTCTGTTGGTGCATGCATATTAATTATATTTCTCTTTGTTATATTTCTCTTTGTTCCCTTGATGCGGAAGCTGCTGATTCTTTCATTGGTAGCACTGAAGTTCATCACTAAGACCCAGACTTTTCTCTTGGCAGGAAAACCTGTCCCAAGTTCATGTCTTCCACTGTTAATACCTCCGTATACCAGTACCATTTCTCCTATATCTTCTCTAAGCCATCTGATTTCTTGTAATGCTGTAACATCCATGTCATACCTACTTAGTTCATTTGCTAATTCTTTAGCTGCCCCTTGTCTGTATAAGCTTCTTATATTCCATGTTCGATATATATATATATATATATATATATATATTATATATATATATATATATGAACGTGTGTGTGTGTATGTTAGCGCATCACGCTGGAACGTCTGGACCAATTTCAACCAAACTTGGCACACACATTACTTAAAATCTGGACAGTGCACCGTAAAAGGGGGGGGGGTTAGATCGTCCCTAGGATATCCCTTTGATCCCTAGGGGTCGGGGTGACATGTAAATATAATCGAAAATGAACGATGTTAGTGTCGAATCCATAGTTTTCGGGGTCGCTGAGATGAATAGTGACATTCCCGCTGCCGTTTAAGTCCAAGTTCAGCCTCCATTGGCATGGGGGGGGGGGGTGGGGGGCGCTAGGGTTGCATGGGATGGGGTGACATGTAAAAATAATCGAAAACCACCAATATTAGTGTCGAATGCATACTATTGGGGTCGCTGAGATGCATAGTGACACTCCCCATGCCGTTTAAGTCCAAGCTCAGCCCCAGTCAGCATGGGGTCCTAAGGTGGGAGTGGGATGTGGTGACATGTACAAATAATCGAAAAAGACCGATATTACTGCCGAATCCATAGTTTTCGGGGTTGCTGAGATGAATAGTGGCACACGCAAGTTCAGCCTCCATCGGCAAAGGGGGGGGGGGGGTGAGAAGTGATCAAAAATAAAATGTCCATATTGCCCGAGATTAGTCTCGAATCCATAGTGTTCGGGGTCGCTAAGCTGATTGGTGACAGCCTGATGACAATTAAGCCCACGTTTAGTCGAATAGAAGGAACAGAATTCTGTAGAACCTTCTGGAAGATTGTGGAACTGAATAGACCTCTGTAGATCCTCCTAGAAGTCTGTAGAAATGAATTGAACGTTGTAGAACGGTCTAGAAGGTTGTGGAAATGAATATAACGTTGTTGATTGGGAAAAATAAATACTCATCTGGTCTCATAATATTTTTGACGTTCCAATGTCGCAACCCATTTTTATCCATCAAATTTCGAGGCTTCTCTATTTGTTCCGTAACACTAATCTTTTTTTTACGGTGATTGGGTCGTTTGCCCCAGGCTCCAACTCCTAATCTGGAGGACCAGGGTGCAAGTTTCGTTTTATAACAAAAATATCTATCGACCACAGCAGAACACAAGGGCATACATTTCGGAAAAGGGAATGCAAATCTCATTACTCTTAATTGAACACATGATATAATAATATTTCATTTATATTACTCTCGCAGGTATTTGCTGACATTAAATTTGTAAAGCACAAAAAAATTAATATCAGCATAGTAACACTTATATAGTGGATACTGCAATGAGAGAAGAACAACCAGGATTTCGAAAAGGGAGAAGCTGTCTCGACCAGATCTTTACTCTCAGAATAATACTTGAAGAACATATTGAAAAGCAGAAACCATTAATACTGAACTTCATAGATTTTAAAAAGGCATTTGATAGCATAAACAGAGATTCATTATGGAGAATTTTAAATCTATATGGAATACCATCTAAAATTGTCAACATCATTAAGGACTTATACAATGGATATGTTTGTGCAGTCAAGACAGAAGAAGGGATGAGTGAATGGTTCCAGATTGAAACAGGTGTGAAACAAGGATGTATACTGTCTCCTTTACTTTTTGGGATTACAATAGACTTCATAATGAAAAAATGCTGCACAGGTAACACAGGTATTGACTGGGTACATGAGACCTAACTAGAAATCTTGATTTTGCTGATGACATAGCTCTTATCATTAGTAATGTGAATTCCATGCAAGAAAAAACAGATAGCCTGTCTTCAATGGCTAGCAAAATAGAACTTGAAATTAACAAGGACAAAATAAAAATAATGAAAATTCCCTTTAATCAAAATGGAAAAATACACATAGAAGGGACAGATATTGAAGAAGTCAATCAATTTGCATACCTTGGCAGCTACATAGACCAGTATGGTGACACTAGAAAGGAAGTTAGGATCAGAATTTCAAAAGCAGCATCAATCTTCAAGAATCTTGAGAACATATAGAATTCAAAAGTTATAAGCACAAAAACCAAGTTAAGACTATTCAATTCAAATGTAATATCCACCCTCATTTATGCATGAGAAAGCTGGAAAACAACCAAAGAAATAGAAAAGAAATTAGACTCTTTTGAAAACAAATGCATAAGGAAAAAAATCGACATCAAGTGGAACGAATTTAAGAAAAATGCAGAGATAAGACAGATGACTGAACAACAAGTCTCATGGGTGATCAGGAAAAGGAGATGGACATATGTTGGTCACTTGATGAGAAGAAATGATCAGAGAATCCCAAAACAAGCTATCAAGTGGAACACAACAGGCCAAAGAAAAAGAGACAGACCGCGTGAAACTCTGAAGAGGACATTGTTAAGAGAGGCCAAATTAACATGCATAAAATCCTTTGATGAGGTTGAAAGACTCGCTGAAGACAGGAAAAATTGGCGAACTACTTTGCGAGCCCTATGTGACGTTTAACGGCACAGGAAGGATATAAGATATAAGATAGTAACACTTTCCAACCCGAGGTTCAAAACAAAATAACATCATCGATTCTATCTTTACATAAGCTACAATATCAGTAACATGAAACAAAATCTTTATCATTTTTCTCTCTCACTCTCTCTCTCTCCATCCCTCCCTCTCTCTCTCTCTCTCTCTCAAAAATAACAACAGACAGAAAATATGAGTGGTGTGCTGTAACAATAAACAAAAATAAGTTACTCTCCACTACTCTCAAGACAAAAAATCTATTTTTCTGTTCTTAACTCTCGCCGTTTTCTGTCGGAATTCTTCCCCTACAACTTTTATTCTTTAAGAAAATTTATCCTTTTTTTCCTGTAAATTGATCCGGAAGAAACAGTAAATCCTAAGTTTATGTCATCTTCACTCATTCATTCATTTGTATGTCCCTTGCGGAACTTTGCCTCCCAAACAGCACTCCTGTAGGCCTCTCGGTTGTGAGCAAGATGGCCTGCTGCTGCTGCGTCCATTTGCAGATCGTCAACGATGTCCTGCAGCCATCTTCGTTGTGGTCTTCCTCTTTTTTTCTTTTTCCCATTATGTATCCTTCCAATACGGTCTTCTCTAAATTATCATGACGTTTAATGTGTCCAAAATATTTTAGTTTTCTCTCTTTAATCCTCTTTACTAGCCAGCCTTCTTCAATATTAAGCTCTTGTAGTATAGATATATTTGTTCTTTTTTGTGTCCACGATATTTGGAGAACTCCTCTGTAGCATTTACATTCAAAGGCATTTATGTGTTTCTCAGATGTTTTGTTAAGTGTCCACGTCTCACGGGCATATGTTACGATGGGAAAGATGCATACCCTTAAAAATCTCTCATCTTCACTAATCTCAAAAAATTCCTAGAACAGCAAACTTTAAAAAAAACAAACATCTATTAATGAAAAACGAAAAGTATTCTCTGTTCTCTGTCTAAAAAACGCTTTCCTCTGTCACAAATCTACAATTAGATGACTAGTTCCGCAATTGGTCGGGCCTATTTTTCCTTCAGTAAAAAATTCAAAAGTCGCAACAAGGAACGCGAGAACATTATATCAGACAAGAAAACGGGGGAAGTGTAATAAAAGAAATAAAAAGAATGGATATTAACATCCTAGGAATGAGTTAAGTGAGATGAACAGATGTAGACAGGAATGTGTAGGACAGCACACCATTCATACACTCAAGAGAGGATAAACATGAAAGAGGAGAAGGGATATTTATGAACGAGGAAGCCCCAAAAACAGTTATAGGTTATGGAATATTTCATATCGCCTTGCTATTAGTTCAGTTGAAGGGAAGACCTATAAATGTAAACGTTGTGCTAGCATATGCCCCAACAGCGGACAGTTCTGAAGTAGATATTCAAATATTTTATAATATCTTATAACAAGCTTTGATCCACACCAGATCTGACCACACACACCTGGATAAATAAGTTATGTGGCCAGGGCCACTAAATGAAATAACTCATAACATGGCCCATTCATTCATGCAATAATAACTAACGTAATAAACTTTTTAAAAATGTGAGTTATGTGTCTCATAATTACAAACCATGAAACGTTTGCATTTTCAGTTTTCTAATATGTGATCCTCGCTCTCCAGCAGGTTTACTTCAGTTTTCTAATATGTGATCCTCACTCCCCAGCAGGTTTACTTCAGTTTTCTAATATGTGATCCTCGCTCTCCAGCAGGTTTACTTCGAAGTTTTCCAAGAATTTGAAGACTAGACATGCTATACTTCAGTTCTTCGGCACCTGCTTTTATGTTTTCGTATATATAAAGTCAGCAAGCTGTACAACCACCCCCCCCCCCCAAGTCAGCAAGCTGTACAAGCCCCTCCCCCTGCAGTTCAGCAAGCTGTACACCCCCCTCCCTACAGTTCAGCAAGCTGTAGAAGCCCCTCCCCAGGTCAGCAAGCTGTACAACCCCCCCCCCTTACAGTTCAGCAAGCTGTACAACCCCCCCCCCCAAGGTAAGCAAGCTGTAAAAGCCCCTCCCCAAAAAAAAAAATCAGCAAGCTGTACAAGCCCCCCAAGTCAGCAAGCTGTACAAGTCCTCCCAAGTCAGCAAGCTGTACAAGCATTCCCCCAAGTCAGCAAGCTGTAGAACCCCCCTCCCCCAAGTCAGCAAGATGTACAAGCTCCCCCTCCCCCAAGTCAGCAAGATGTACAAGCTCCCCCTCCCTCAAGTCAGCAGATGTACAAGCTCCCCCTCCCCCAAGTCAGCAAGATGTACAAGCTCCCCCTCCCCCAAGTCAGCAAGATGTACAAGCTCCCCCCCCCCCCCGCATGTCAATAGCTGTACAAGGCCCCCCCCTCAAGTCAGCAAGCTGTACAAGCCCCCCTCCCCCAAGTCAGCAAGTTGTAGAAACGTCCAAGTCAGCAAGTTGTAGAAACGTATGAATCAGCAAGTTGTAGAAACGTCCAAGTCAGCAAGCTGTACAAGCTTCCTCTCCCCCAATCAGAAAGCTGTACAGACGTCTCAGTCAACAAGCTGTACAAGCCCTCCCACCTAAGTCAGCAAGCTGTACAAGGCCCCCCCCCCAAGAAAGAAAACTGTACAGACGCCTCTGTACAAGCCCCCCCCCCCCAAGTCAACAAGCTGTACAAGGTCCCCAAAGAAAAAACTGTACAGACGCCTCTGTACAAGCCCCCCCCCCCCAATTCAACAAGCTGTACAAGCCCCCCTCCCCCAAGTCAGCAAGTTGTAGAAACGTCTAAATCAGCAAGTTATAGAAATGTCCAAGTCAGCAAGATGCACAAGCTCTCCCTCCCAAGTTAGCATGTTATAGAAACGTACAAGTCAGCAAGCTGTACAAATGTCCATGTCAGCAAGCTGTAGAAACATCCAAATCAGCAAGTTATAGAAACGTCCAAGTCAGCAAGCTGTAGAAACATCCAAATCAGCAAGTTATAGAAACGTCCAAGTCAGCAAGATGTACAAACGTCCAAATCAGCAAGCTGTAGAAACGTCCATGTCAGCAACCTGTAGAAACGTCCATGTCAGCAAGCTGTACAAACGTCCAAGTCAGCAAGCTGTACAAACGTCCAAGTCAGCAAGCTGTACAAACGTCCAAGTCACCAAGTTGTAAAAAATCAGTAACTGGTTTCTGGAACTGATGAAGTAAAGTCGGGCAGGCGTTATGCTCTGACCGGTCACACCCAAACATGTCGACATATCAAGAGAAATATGGGACCTAACACCATATCCCTTAGATACCTCATTGATATAATGGGACCATACTTACCTTTAATTTTAAGTAACTGATACTCGCCCCCCCCCCAAAAAAAAAAGTTAAGCAACAAATGTTCGAAGGTTTTCATTTTTCAGTTTAATTTTTACAAACTGTTTTCTCATACAGATACTAGCAAGATAAGCAACATAGACTGTCTTGAGATGATCAGACGCCGTCTGAGTGATCTAGAAGTTGCAATTGCCTATGCCATTGGAATATTACAGGTTGGAACTTCACAGAACCGTGTTGATAGACAGCTTGTGCTCAACAGAAATGTAATGCACAGAGCCTTCGGATGTTTTCAGGAAATTAACTGCCCTGTTTTGCTAAGGAATGGCCGACCACCTGCCACACGCAGAAAGACTTTTTTAAAAATGCATTTCGTAGAAATAGAAAGTTAGAAAACGGCCTTCATGCATCGACTTGGCTACAAGTTTCGACATTATCAAGTTGACTTTCATTCTAGAATACCCACGATCAGACCACTCTAATCACCGTCAGAGTCGCAGCGTCTGAACTGGGCAAGACAGCACAGCAGATGGAATGCAAATCAATGGCGCCATGTTGACTTAATGACCATAGAAGTAGGATTTGAGGGGGGGGGGGGGGTTGACTTTAACGATGGTCGTCGACAGGTCTGGAGACAATCTGGATAGAGGTTTGCTGACTACGCTATTGTAGAAAATGGCACATTGTAACAGTTTCTGGGCAAAGATAGATAATTCATCAGATAATTGTGAAAGAATTGATTTAAAAGGCTTATGGCCCATAGTTGCCAGTAATAATGTTGTCAGGTTATCTGCTCCTTTCTGTGAGCCTCTCATTTTGCACGTTTTCTTTGTGAATCACGGGTGTGAGGTGATGTAAGAGAAATCTTGAAATTTCGATGCAGTTTGGGTTAGAATGTCATGAGAGCTAATAGTGGAGTATCGGCTGTGTTATCTGTTGACGAAATGTAGCCGCAGGGATTGTTCTTTATGTCACTCTGAATTTTGAGAGATATTATATGCCACTCATCTGTGCACATCATCGTTGATAATCATCATCCTGTTCCGCCTAATAAAGGCTCCATGTGTATAGAAGGAGTTCGTCTTATGCTGCTGTTGTGCCTCGTTTGAGTAAAAGTGTTCCTGGGTGTTATTTAGTCTGAAGAGTGAATATTCTATTCAGACGATGTGTAAGAGTGTGACTTAACTTTAGTAATATATACAGGCCGGTGTAAGAGTGTGACTTAACTTTAATAATATATACAGGCCGGTGTAAGAGTGTGACTTAACTTTAATAATATATACAGGCCGGTGTAAGAGTGTGACTTAACTTTAATAATATATACAGGCCGGTGTAAGAGTGTGACTTAACTTTAATAATATATACAGGCCGGTGTAAGAGTGTGGCTTAACTTTAATAATATATACAGGCCGGTGTAAGAGTTTGACTTAACTTTAATAATATATACAGGCCGGTGTAAGAGTGTGACTTAACTTTAGTAATCTATACAGGCCGGTGTAAGAGTGTGACTTAACTTTAATAATATATACAGGCCGGTGTAAGAGTGTGATTTAACTTTAGTAATCTATACAGGCCGGTGTAAGAGTGTGACTTAACTTTAATAATATATACAGGCCGGTGTAAGAGTGTGACTTAACTTTAATAATATATACAGGCCGGTGTAAGAGTGTGACTTAACTTTAGTAATCTATACAGGCCGGTGTAAGAGTGTGACTTATCTTTAATAATATATACAGGCCGGTGTAAGAGTGTGACTTAACTTTAGTAATCTATACAGGCCGGTGTAAGAGTGTGATTTAACTTTAGTAATATATACAGGCCGGTGTAAGAGTGTGACTTAACTTTAGTAATATATACAGGCCGATGTAAGAGTGTGACTTAACTTTAGTAATATATACAGGCCGGTGTAAGAGTGTGACTTAACTTTAGTAATATATACAGGCCGATGAAGAGTGTGACTTAACTTTAGTAATATTACAGGCCGGTGTAAGAGTGTGACTTAACTTAGTATATACAGGCCGGTGTAAGAGTGTGACTTAACTTTAGTAATATATACAGGCCGATGTAAGAGTGTGACTTAACTTTAGTAATATATACAGGCCGATGGAAGAGTGTGACTTAACTTTAGTAATATATACAGGCCGATGTAAGAGTGTGACTTAACTTTAGTAATATATACAGGCCGGTGTAAGAGTGTGACTTAACTTTAGTAATATATACAGGCCGGTGTAAGAGTGTGACTTAACTTTAGTAATATATACAGGCCGATGGAAGAGTGTGACTTAACTTTAGTAATATATACAGGCCGGTGTAAGAGTGTGACTTAATTTTAGTAGCTCTAGTATTTCACAGTGGTAAGCAGAAATAGTTAAACAGAAATATTGACAGTAGCAACAGTTAGTCATGCAAAGGTATTCATCTTAGCCTCACACAGATATAGTCATACACGTTTATCTTTACTGTTATAAGATACCGAAGGAACAGTTTGATGTCCGGGTAGTATCTTTGCAGGTGGTCGTACTGACATGCACGTCTTCAGAATGGGGATTGTGAATGTCCAAAGGTATCTGGACGAGGTCATCGGATCCCTCATTATACTCCATACGAGCCACCTTGGTGCTCACTATTTACTGGGTACTCGTAAATTAAACAGCTGTTCCTATCTTTGTTTTAAACGACAGTGTACCTCTACATAAGGCAAACAGTGTAAGTAAAGAGCTGGATGTCAGTAACATCATGCGTCTTCTTTAGATTCTCTTTCTCCTGACCGTAACCTTATTGAAAAGGCTTGGAACATGTTATTCATGACATTCCTGAACAACTGAAGACACTTGTTGCGTTGGAAAATGCCCTAGAAGCTAAATGGATGGCAAATGTATAAATGGATTTCAATATGTTTGTTGTATCAGTCAGAATTCGTTATGGAACTGTATTGAGACTGCTGAAACTATTGATAATAACAGATCATTTGAGAAAGTATTTTACCAGTCAGTCAGTCATTTGCATGACCTTTGCGGAAATTTGCCTCCCAAACAGCTCTCCTGTAGGCCTCTCCGTTGTAAGCAAGATGCCCTGCTGCTGATGCATCCATTTCCGGATTATCAACGATGTATTGCAGCCATCTTCGCCTTGGTCTTCCTCTCTCTCTCTCTCTCTTCCCTAATTGTATCCTTCCAAGACGGTCTTCTCCAAATTAACATGACGTTTAATACGTCCAAAATATTTTAGTTTTCTTTCTTTAATCCTCTTTACTAGCCAGCCTTCTTTAATATTCTTGTAATATGGATAAATTTGTTCTTTTTTGTTTCCATGATATTTGAAGAACTCTTCTGTAGCATTTACATTCAAAAGTATGTGTTTCTCAGCTGTTTTATTAAGTGTCCAGTCTCACAGGCATATGTTGTGATGGAGAAAAATGCATGCCTTTAAAAATCTTATTTTTGTAGTTCTGTCTCTCTTCTCCACAGATTCTTTAGTTGTTTTACTTTCTGAAGAGCAATAGATGTCCTCCTTTTAATTTCCCTCATTGTATCTCCATTATTAGTTAGTAGTGATCCAAGATATTCAAAACTCTCCACTTTTTCCAGTTTTTCTTCATTGATACATATTTCACCTGCCTATTTGTTTTGTCAGTTTTCATCAATTTACATTGTTCTTTATCACTCGTAGCAAGAATAAACAGCGAGAGAAGAATGGATAGGCTTTCTTTTCTAACTACTTAAACATATGTCCATGAATCTTTAACAACAAAATTTTGCTATGTAATCTTTCGTGTGGCTTGTCCTTTCCAGAAGCTCCCTCTCACAGCCTCCCTGAATGCAATACGCTCGTGTGCAAGTTGACCAGCGTCCAGCAATGACATATTCCGACTTTCAACGATTTTCTGAGTCCACCCGCAGCGAAGTCGTCCCTTTTCTCTTATGACTTTCTCCACTCACCTCTCCGAGCTGTGTGTCTCTTCAATATGCTATTCAAGTATTATCTTAGAGTAATGATCTGGTCAAGGCAGTTTCTCCCTTTTCGAAATCCTGCTTGTTCTTCTCTCATTGCAGTGTCTACTATATCTTTAATTATTTTCTATCATTCAGTCAGTCAGTCATTTGCATGACCTTTGCGGAAATTTGCCTCCCAAACAGCTCTCCTGTAGGCCTCTCCGTTGTAAGCAAGATGCCCTGCTGCTGATGCATCCATTTCCGGATTATCAACGATGTATTGCAGCCATCTTCGCCTTGGTCTTCCTCTCTCTCTCTCTCTTCCCTAATTGTATCCTTCCAAGACGGTCTTCTCCAAATTAACATGACGTTTAATACGTCCAAAATATTTTAGTTTTCTTTCTTTAATCCTCTTTACTAGCCAGCCTTCTTTAATATTCTTGTAATATGGATAAATTTGTTCTTTTTTGTTTCCATGATATTTGAAGAACTCTTCTGTAGCATTTACATTCAAAAGTATGTGTTTCTCAGCTGTTTTATTAAGTGTCCAGGTCTCACAGGCATATGTTGTGATGAGAAAAATGCATGCCTTTAAAAATCTTATTTTTGTAGTTCTGTCTGCTCTTCTCCACAGATTCTTTAGTTGTTTTACTTTCTGAAGAGCAATAGATGTCCTCCTTTTAATTTCCCTCATTGTATCTCCATTATTAGTTAGTAGTGATCCAAGATATTCAAAACTCTCCACTTTTTCCAGTTTTTCTTCATTGATACATATTTCACCTGCCTATTTGTTTTGTCAGTTTTCATCAATTTACATTGTTCTTTATCACTCGTAGCAAGAATAAACAGCGAGAGAAGAATGGATAGGCTTTCTTTTCTAACTACTTAAACATATGTCCATGAATCTTTAACAACAAAATTTTGCTATGTAATCTTTCGTGTGGCTTGTCCTTTCCAGAAGCTCCCTCTCACAGCCTCCCTGAATGCAATACGCTCGTGTGCAAGTTGACCAGCGTCCAGCAATGACATATTCCGACTTTCAACGATTTTCTGAGTCCACCCGCAGCGAAGTCGTCCCTTTTCTCTTATGACTTTCTCCACTCACCTCTCCGAGCTGTTGTGTCTCTTCAATATGCTATTCAAGTATTATTCTTAGAGTAATGATCTGGTCAAGGCAGTTTCTCCCTTTTCGAAATCCTGCTTGTTCTTCTCTCATTGCAGTGTCTACTATATCTTTAATTATTTTCATATCATTCATTCATTCATTCATTTGCATGTCCCTTGCGGAATTTTGCCTCCCTAACAGCACTCCTGTAGGCCTCTCAGTTGTGAGCAAGATGGCCTACTGCTGATGTATCAATTTGCAGATCATCAACGATGTCTTGCAGCCATCTTCGCTTTGGTCTTCCTCTCTTTCTTTTTCCCATTATGTACCCTTCCAAGACGGTCTTCTCTAGATTACCATGACGTTTAATGTGTTCAAAATATTTAAGTTTTCTCTCTTTAACCCTCTTTACTAGCCAGCCAGCCTTCAATATTAAGTTCTTGCAGTATGGCTACACCATATATATATATATATATATATATATATATAATATAACTGACTGCATCATATATAACTACTACGTCATAAATGACCCAGTTTTTTCCGTTTATTTGCTAGTATTTATCTCGTATCTTATTTTCTTCTTCTTTTTTTCACTCCACCCCCTGTAGTCTCTGTC